>JAQGAH010000919.1:0-21865 GCA_034696885.1 Lepidocyrtus paradoxus | reverse complement strand
TTTCATTGCTAAATATACATAAATATTTCATTAAAAATTATTTTTATATTTATCCCTTCCTAAATCCCGGCCACAGGATTTTAATTGACTTGCTTCAATTTAAAAGAAAATTATAGATTTCTATTTGCTCCGCCCCCAGCTACATGAACTATAATGAGTTAATTATTAACTAATCTAGAAAGTTCCATTAAGCAAATACCCATCCCCCGCATCTCCCACGATTAGATTTAACCCGCGTCTCAATTTCCTCCTGAGAGCTATAACTCACTTGGAAAACTGTCAAGATTATGACAACGGAGTTTATGATGGCGCTAGATATATGTTCATGTTGATGGTTATGACAAGGGAGGGATTGGCGGCGGTGGGACAAGGTGTTGTGCTTCCCATTTAAAAAGACATTAAAGCCAACCCCCACCTTAACGTTTATTTTCCCTCGTCCTTGTCAGACATAACTCTGCTTTATTTTATCATCATCATCAACACCTCCTGTCACTTACTATCTTTCTCCGTCACATCAACCAAATAAAGTTGTAGAAAAGCCTAGTTTTCCTTCAATATGACCATCATCATCATCATCATATTCATGAACGCCACTATCTTCCCTCCATAATCAGACCGTTTTTTTGCAATAAAACGATATTTGCGTTGAGAAAGAGGGAAAAATTTGAGATAATCTTAATGTAGCCGTCACGTTTTGAACTTTTCATATCGCAACGTGCACTTGAGCCTTTTCTTGATATGAGACACTTGAGGAGATATACACTTTTGCTCTGGTACTCCTCAATATCTAATCTCATATCACCTTCATAAATATTGAAGTGCAGGTTTGAGCTGATGGTGGTGGTGATGACTGCAGAAAAAAGGGAGGAGGAGGATATGCAAGAAAAATATAACCGTATTTTAACCTGCTAACCATCCTGTCATGAATGCAATGCTAAAATGAAATCAGAACAGAGCCTGCCTTATCATCATCAAGCCTTGTAATAGTATGAGAGGAGCGATTGAATGCTGAATCCGCATTTTATAATTGTGAGGCATTTTTTTCCATTGTTATTGCCGATGTTTGATATTGATGTTGTGGTGACTAGCTTGGTGGGATTTGATAAAATCGACTTACCTTTACCTACATCTCACACTTGGCTGTGGCTTGGCTATAATTATTGCAAAATATAGTTTATGCGTTATCGGAAAAAATACGTATATTTCAAACCACCTACTTTTCCTAATGTATTCAAGAAGATATGATATGGTAGATGTTTAATGCAAAACGTGCTTAATTTTTTACTACCATAGCTCATCTTACAATATAAGTATTTCAGTCATTAATCTCGTATTTTTACGGTTCTCGTTGGCGTTTGCATATCTGTCAGTTTTTTTATACTTTATGACAAAGCCATATAAAAGACTTTCTCCAATTGAATGAAAAATGGTAGCATTTTATAGCTACCTATAGCTATGCGAACATAAAGTATCTGCCAATTGACACGATCAACTGAATCATGTTAGGTAGGTTAGAGTTCATTACATAAAAGTAATGGTTTTTCTAATTAGCTTCAGCCATTAAGTAGTAAAGGCATAACCACATTAAAAGCCTTCAAGCTTTTGACTCTTAATCCACCGACACATCCCTGTCGGCCCGCAAAACATTGTTGTGAACTACACAACAATAATGGGAATTAGCAAAACTGTAGGGAGGAAGGAAGTATCACCTTTCATAAAGGCAAAAAACTACCCCATATCATCATCCCCCGTCTCCCAAACAAAGACTACATAACTTTATTGTTGTAAATTGCAAATCAGCGTAGAAAAAATTGTGCTTGTAAGTTGTCGTTGACTAAGCACTTGTTCAAAATGACGAGTCCAAGTCATGAGCACAGAGTCATGAACATAATTTTCTCTTCGTTTAACTCGAGTCAATATAAAAGGGGACTACAAAAAAAATTGTAATAATTATCACGTTAAAGCTGTTTCTTTCTCATTTCCTCTCCCAACTCAAAGCGATTTGCTATAATCATGCTGTTGTGTGCAAATAATACTAAATGTTGTCATTCTCGTCTCGTTTCTCCCCCCGTAGGCATCCTCCTCATCGAACTCCTATCAACCTATGCAGTTTAATGGACCAGGTAGTAGCGGAGGCCTAAGTGGTCAAACACCTTCTTCAATGGCTAATAATGGATACTCAGTGGAATATCGTCACCAACAACAGCAACAACAGCAGCAGCAGCAGCACCTTCAACAACAGCAAAGCCTTTCAGTTCAATCAGTTCATCAGAACCAACATCTTCATCAGCAGCAGAACGGTGCTGTGAACGTGATGATGAGACAAGCTAACGGGACTGGCTCAGGTGCAGGGGGTGTGGTGAGCAGTCCCATGGTGGCCCACAAGCCTTTGCACCCACCACCTGGACCAAGTCCCTCCAGTTTCAATCAAAGTGTTCCCAGTGTTGGTGGAGTTCCACAAAGTTCAAATCTAAAAGCTAATTTAAATGGGGGTGGTGGTGTCAATGGCGAGTCGCCTTCATCCGGGTCAGTGGGCTTGGATAAGGCAAAGGACTCGACGAAAATGTTCCCTACCAAGACGTACAACCATATTAAGGATATGATCTCTAGTCGTTTCGGAAATAGTAATAGTAGTTCAGCCACGAACAGTAGTTCTGCGACGGGCTTATCATCACAAAAGGGCCTTAATAATAGTTCTGTGGTGAATAATAACAATAACGCTAATGCGATGAGTGCGGGGAGTAATAACGCTAATGGAGGCTTTTCAACAATGGCCAATGGACAGAATGGAGGAAGCTCGTATATGGAGTCCTCCATGGGTATACCCCAATTGCCCACTTATGGTATTAATCAGCATGGCCAATTTCACAGTCACTCTATTCATGACACGTATGGTGGTGTTGGTGGTGGAGGAGGAAATACTCCGGCTGCGCCCCCGTATTACACTGGACCACCGGCAATCTCTCCGCCAAAAGGTAATCAAGGGAATTCGCAGCAAAATGGGCAAGCCATGCTGGATGGGAACAACGCAAACTCGTATCGAAGCCCACCCATGAACGATCGGAAGAATGTTAACACGAGCTTCAGAAAGGCCATACACCAAAGCACGCTGAAATCTAATCTGACAGAGGAATCCCTCCAATTAAGACCAATCATGGAGACGGGGCCAAACTTAAATGGGAACGGTAATAGGGATATGTATCGGGCTAATGGGCTGCAGTACAGCCAACAAAACGGGGATCAGCAGCAGCAACAGAGATATGGCATCCCACCATCACCATCTCTTATACCTCATCATGTGGAGCGGGCTCAAAGGGCCTTGGACAAACTGTGTGAGGCTGGTGGTGGTAGTGGTGCTGGAGGTCCATTCACGAGAACAGGTTCAGGGCCAATGACTCATCCTCATCAAAATGGAATTAATCGGATGGTACAACAGTTCAGCTCCGCCAACAACAACAATGCTAATAACAATGAAGAGCCAAGCATGAATCCGAACAGGCCAATGTATCCACTAAATGGGAAAATCGGAGGAGCAATGTCTTCTACGACAGGAGGACCGTCTGCAAGTCAATTATCAGGAACAGGGGGTGAGCTAGGAGCAATTCCACGAAACCGGTTCAGTGTCACACCGGGGCCGAGTAGTAGCACATCAAACTCATCTGGAGGATTGGGTGCTGGTGGGATGATAACAGTGGAAAGTTCACTTTCCTCCCCATCATCGACCGGCTACAACACGCATGGGATTAGCAAGCCATCCATGATCCACCAAACTCCCACGGTCTCTCTGCCCAACGGAAGTGGCAACAATAGTAATAATAGTAAGCCTGGCACTTTGGCCAACAATAAGAATGCTAATACCAATGATCAAGCCCCACCACCACTGCCAACATCTCAGAAGCCGGAAGTGTCAGGGGTGTCTGGACATTCCTCTAATGCAACTGGTCTTTCACATCACCTCTATCACGGAGCCCAAGCTGGTGCAAACAGCCACCATAATAGTCTCGGTCTTCCTCCAGTTCTTCCCTCAGTTCTTGCCGGAGAGAAGAGGGAGAATGGGGATGGAAGTAGTGGGACGATGGAAACACCTTCTTCGGGAAATATTCATGAGTCTGCGTCATCACCAGCTTCGCAACAAGGAGCAACAACAGGTGGACAAAGCAACGCCTCCTCTTCTGCTCTTGCATTGAACAAGAGCAAGAGTGAGCAACTTAAGAAAATCACGGCGGACCTGCATAATTTGGCCATTTCGGTGGCTGCCGAACAACAATTTCATCATAGTCATCATCTTCAGCATCACTTGCAGTTTGCTCCTGGCAGTGGAAGTAGTGCTGGTGGAGGTGGCGGTGTGGGCAATAATAGTAGTAGTAGTGAATGTGAGAATAAGGGATCCCAGAGGATTGGCAGTGGGCAAAGTCATACTACGTCGGACTCTGGGGTGGGGACGGTCATGTTGACCAAGTCGCCCCTGAACTCCATTTCGGATCAGGAGAATAGCAAAACCGGGAGTGGGGAGCTGCTTGGGGGACGGGAGGAACATAATGAACATAGCGTTTCGTCAGGTATAAACCTAAGTAAATCCAGTTCTTTTTTCTTTTCTTTTTCAAAACTTTTCTAAACCTATTACAATATTTATGCATAAGAAATTCTAAAGTTGTGAGTGAGTGTAAAAAATATTTTATGAGCAATCCCACAAAGAACATTTCTACATAGTAATTATAATAGTTCTGCTGTTAAATGTGATAAATGTGAACATTTCTTTTTGTTTTCTCTGTGTAAAGTTATATTACTTATTTTTACGTATTTATTGAATGCTCTAAAATTAATTTTCTGCTCTCCAACAATTATATTTATTCTGGGATTTTAATTTTTTAAGGGAAAACTTTTACAATTCAATTAAGCTCCATTTAGGCTCATAAAGAAATTAAGCAGATTTTTTCTACAGAGGAAATGTGAAATTTCTTTGTTCTTTGAAAAAATGACTTTGTTCTTGAAAATTGCTTGGGAGAATATACAGTTGTGTTTTGTGCCGTCAATGCAAAACGCGTATTTCCTGTGTGGTGAATGAGGATGTTATCCATCCACAGGCTATGAGACAAATACACTCACAACTTTACAACAATGCCGCGGCTTACCTTTTTGTATTTAGTTTTATGCTTTGGAAATGCAATATATTTCGCATAAGCTATTCGTGAGAAGTTTCTTTTAAAATTTAACATTGTTTTGTGCATTTTAATCTCTAAAGGCAATGACTCCGAATGGGTGGACATAGTTGAGCCAGAAATAAGACAAATCCTTGAACTTGAAAAGAAATCCAAGCCTGGCAAGAGTGGTCGCGGTGTGAGTGGTGAGAAAATGGCAGGAGCTCCTGGCTCAAGTGGATTGGCTACAAGTACTCCAGCTCATATATCACAAGGGCACCTGGGGAAGGTAGGCCATTTACTCCATTCTGCAGCAAACGGGAAGCCAGGAGAGCAATCAGATTTAATGGGCGATATCACTGCATCCCCAATACCTCATCATAGACTGTTATCCACTTCTCCGTCACAGTCGCCGAAAGTCCCGAAAAAATTTGATCTCAATGCGTACAAGTAAGTGGGAAGAGGTTTAAGATTCTGTAAAAAATAATCACGTTTTCTACACTAAATTCTCACTTTGCCCCATTTATTTCCGTTTACAGTAAAAAGGCGAGTCAAAACAGAAGCCAGGAACTTCTCGCAGGCCCTTCGACAAGCAACGGTCCACAGAACAGCAATGGACCTTCAAACCCCAAAGTCAAGTCACCAAGAACCGGAACGAAAGTGAATCGTTCCAACTCCGGGGCCGGACAGCAACGCTGGAATGGCAGGGTCTCGAGAGGGGATAAAGGGGCCAAGCAAGCTTCCGCACATCGCTTGATAAAGGATCTAGGTCTGAAAGGAATTAAGCTTAGTAGGCATGCTGCAAGTAAGATTTCACAATGAAAATTGAAATCTAAATATAATTTTTATTGTGAAATTACATCAAGTAATTTGAAATATCCTATGTGTAATTTTTAAGGTCAAATCCTGTATCCACACGATGATAACGGTGATGTGACTTCAACCACAACTGGTCTAGATCTGGAGTCCATGTTGGATGGGCAGACGGAACAGACCTCGGATGATGATGATGACATGAGTACCACAATAGACACCACTGATGCACATGCCATTCGGCGTCAGTTGGAAAGCTTAGAATCCATGTACACTGAGGTAAAATATACCCCTTCCTCGTCGACCATATACAAACTTAACTTACAATTTTCAGGATTAATTAGCACCATGTTACTATTTAATATAGGTCTTAAAAGTTCTTGGAGCAAAACGTTTTTCTGGGGGACGGTATCCACCTTCTGACCTGAGGAATGCGAAAAGGAGACCTTATGGTAGTATGTCATCCCTACCTAGCTCAGTGAGTTCACGGCCATTCCGAGAAAGAAAGTTGAAGCTTGACGACAAGAAAAAAGTTAAAGATATTAAGGTAGGAATTCATTGGAAAAGATATGTGTGTTCATAATTCATTGCAAATGTCAATTTTGAATGCGTAAATCCATTATAAATTTTAATTTTATTTTCAGAGTATCAACAAACGTTTCCAGAGATTGGAGTCACATGTAGTTACCCTCGCACGAAGTGTTGCCCACCTATCCTCCGAAATGCGTACACAACATCTAATGGTTCAGGTAAATTTCTGACCACGACCTTATGACACTTTCGAAGCATCTAATTCTCAACGTTTTATTTTTTTAAAATATAATTTCCTTTCAGGAAATTGAAAGCATCCGTAACGAGATGCAACAGTTGCGAAACCAAGTGCTCAAGTCTTCCATGCAAAATCAGTCCGCTGCTGCGGCTTCAGCGGCCCAGAATTTTGCGAGAATGGCCAGTGGGCGGAATGGAGCCGGAGTGAATTTCGTTAGTCAAACTGACTGGACGTCGTTTCGCAATGCGCTCCCATCCTTGACGAATCCGTGTCGCGTGAGGAAGCTCACAAAATTCTTTGGGGATGAGCCACCTCTCGTGAGGATTTTCTTGAAGAAGCTTGGATATGAGGTTTGTAGCAGATATTTAATTGGATGAGTTTGCTACTTCCTACACATATCATTATACTGCAATAAAAATCACACGAATTGACCAGACAAATTCAATCAGACATTCTATCAGTTCCATTCATTTGTTGTCATTTTCCTGATTTTTTCTTTTTTATCCAGAAATACGCATCAGCCTTTGAGCAGGAAAGGATTGGTATAATGGAGCTGCCATATCTGACAGAGGAGCGTCTCAACAAAATGGGGATACCTATGGGCCCACGGCTTAGAATACTTCAGGAAGCTCAGCTCTGTCTGAAGCCAGGCTATCATCACACTCATGACGCTCATCATTCACATCATCAAACCACCAACCATGGACCTGGAAATCTGAGTGTTTACGTTGTGTAGAAAGAGGAAGACAAGAGCTTTACTGTTCTTTCCTTAAATGAGTGTCATGTCATGATAAATGATTCATATTTCAATATGAAGATCACGAAAGCTTATCTAGTAGGTTAATATATGATATTCCAAAGCGTATTATTAGTACTATTTTGAGGATATGATCAAACGATAAAAATATTTGTGACAATTTCATGTAAGTATTATTGTAAATATGTAACTTCATTCCAAGTATTTGGAAACGAGTGTAAGTATAAATTGACAATATTTTATGTTAAATGATGATAATTTAGAGTTCATGTGTTCGAGGTATTAAGTTCGCACGTAAAATTATTTCCTTTTTTACACGTATGAAGATATTATTCGAGTTTTCTTCCCAGTTCTTTCATAAAAAATGTACATGAATTTATTTTG
Organism: Lepidocyrtus paradoxus; assembly: GCA_034696885.1. Classification (NCBI taxonomy): domain Eukaryota; kingdom Metazoa; phylum Arthropoda; class Collembola; order Entomobryomorpha; family Entomobryidae; genus Lepidocyrtus; species Lepidocyrtus paradoxus. The sequence goes on along the minus strand of JAQGAH010000919.1, from coordinate 14,004 downwards.
CACCGATGCTGGATCCTGTATAAGAAAATGTGTAAAGTTCAAATGAATCCTTCTATATCAGAGTTGACTTTTTTGCAATGTGTGTACCTAAAACTAGTTAGTTGTAACTGTAATATAGGAGTAATATAACAACAGATTACAAATGAGCTGACCTATACCGGTGAACTGATACAAAGGACATATTTTTGTTCGTTGGTTGGGAATAAGATGTATTACAACTTATTTTAATACGATTTTTTATAAATATATTTTCAATAATTTTATATCCTATTGTAAAAAAACTTACTTTCAGATAGAATTTATAAGTGAATTTTATCAAATTTGAATTTCAAATTAGATTTAAATGGTATGTTACGAGATTACGTTTTGCTCATTTTATTACTATTTTCTATATTTATACATATGAAGTATGTTGAGTGCGAATAAAGATAAAAACGAATGATGAAAGTGAAAACTGTCCTGCATCACATAGCATTTACAAATCCACCGACATCATCCAGCTATTGAACTTCTCGGCATGCGTCATTCTAGCAAAAAATAATTTCTGATTTAGTACAAGAGATGAAATTCTTAACTCAATAAACTCCAACAAGAACGTATGAATTCCAGGCTTAAAAGACGTGTTGGAGTTACATAAACTCAAATCAGGATTCATTTTTAACAGATTAGCTCACCATACATGTATAAATACAAAGTTTAATTTGAGCTTTGTTGGTGCGAAATTAACATTCAGGAAAATTTCGATTAATTTCCGTTTGCAAAAGAAGATTAAAAATAAGTTTACCATATTTCCAAGATCACGTCGCTAACTTGCCTTAAAAGCATGCCATTTCGTAAGTCAAAATTCTTGCCAACTACACCATATTATTTGCAATTCCCAACTTTGTTGATTACGGAATGTGATTATTTATGACAGTATTTTTAATCCAATTAATTCCCTAGATCCTACATGTACTTGCTACACAATCATCAGAGGTTGTATCATAAGCAGTTTTAGAAAGATTGGGAGTCCAATGCTTACACTACCTAAGCTAAACCAGATCACATCGAGACGTTCCATTCAGAGGTCAAAAGGTGTCAGCCATTCATATTCATTATCAGTACAAAAAATAACTTGACTAGTTTTATTTTATTTAATTTGTCCAACAGCAGGATTGCCTAAATGCAGTTAGTTGGGCTGAAAATACAAATCTGCGTCTCACGATTTCAGCAAGAGGTGTGGATCAATTGTACTTAATGAATTGACGTAAAAAATAATATGCACAGATCAACAAAATGATTTCAGCATCAAAAGGAAATTTCTCATTTTTAATCAAGATCCTTTCTAAGAAGGAACAGACGCAATACTTATAGCTCTTTTTACATAAATTGATATGACTTTGACTTTATATGAGCAAGTAACATAAATATGTACACCCATAACGTATTTTACATTAATTCTTGGAAGCAGCAAGAGTCATATAATGGATAAGCAGAAACTATTGAATTAATTTAAAGATGAATAAGAAGACTCATAAAAAGATTGCTGGAATTAATCCGCCAATGAGCTTAATGCTAACTTGCTTGTTTATTTCAAAGCAACTCACTTCAGATTCTCCTCCTTGTGGTGAAACACGGATTCTCCAGGCACAGTTATAAAGGCATCGTACGACACACATGCGCTGATAAAAACTAGCATAGTTCACGAAACTTGATAAGAGGCCATTTGGAGGATATAAGAGTGCGCAGAATATCCCAGATTTTGTACGTTTTATATTTTTGCAGAAAGGAGTTTTTTTTTATTTAAAAATGAAAAGTGTCATATTTTGGATTTTGGTTGGAGCATCAGCCATTGTTCTCGCGGGAGCAGTGGTCATTGAAAATAATCAGTGCGACAAGGGGCGCGATGCAAATAGTAAGTTAGAGTAATGGAAGATTGATTTTTGCAAGTTTTAGAGGGATAATGGTGAGAATATATTGTATAATTGCATACTTAATTAATCATTGCAGTTTTAAGTGAATCTCACGAAATCAGCGTCGACCCATGTCCGGGTGGTGAAGATGGAGAGCCTTGCACACTGTACAGGGGAACAAATGCTACAGTCTCCATCAGATTTACTCCATGTATGAAGATTAAAATTATTTTACTAATCCTTTTTCTATTTGCCATTATTCGTTTTTACAACTTCTCTCTACTCATTTTACAGCAACGGCTCCCACACAGCGCCTTAAATCATCGATTGCATGGGTGAAAGGCAACTCTGACCTGACCTTCCGTGGAATGCGACCTGACGCCTGTATTTACATGGAGTGCCCACTTAAAGTCGACGAAGAGAATAATTTCGTGGCAACCCTTTCTCTCGCAAGTGACTTGCCTACTGTAAGTGCATTGCAAATGCTTCATTTCTTAATATTTTAATTTGCAATTTTTTAATTTTTTGTAATTCGCATTCCTTGCTTCTACTTATAGGGCCTTTACCCACTGAAAGTAAAAATTCAAGAGCTCCGAGGACGCAAGAAAGTATTTGCTTGTCAGCTCTTCTCAATCCATCTCACAGACCCAGAAGAAGATGAGGCTTGAATATGACTACTGGAGAGAGAAAATATGGATTAGTTCATTTTTCTAAAGCCTATATTAAGTATGTATAACATATCTTAACAAGTCATAATTATAAGCCTGGAACGTTTGTATTTATCCAACTCTGCATTTGAAAATAAAATCCGGATTTACAACATAATCGGTGAGCATTCGCAGACAAGACCTTGAAATTGAAAGAATAAATTTTAATCCTAAAATATCAAAGTTTGTGAATTGTTTAAATACTTATTTATATCCCTATCAGTTAGATAGGTAATCCCTATAATACTTCCAAGTCAATATAGTGCAGTTTCATCAAACCCGAGCTTTTCTCTCTTGCTCATGCATAATGTGGATATAATATCATTGGCATAAAGACCAAAGTCTGTATTCCAATTTCACCCTCATTTATAATAACTATCTGATTCGTATTTCTTCACTTTTAGCCTCTCATTTCATTCGAGTACGGTTTAGGGTTACATTTAACTTCTTGAGCTTCTTCAAGTCATGAACATGATAAGAAACTTGAGCGTAGGAAGGAGTTTTCATCACCAGCTCAGCGCAGTTGAGCCGATAAAAATTGTACAAACACATCCATTACTATAATACTTTAATCTGTATCACTCTCCTTCATGATGCATTGCGGTATTAAGACTAAACTCCAGAAAAAAATAACGCCTTGTCATAAATATACATATCGTATCAGAAATGTAAACATTTTGTTGGTAACTGACTTGCTTGCACGATGAGACTGCTTAAGGATATTTCTTCCTTCAGACAAAGAACAGCATATTAGGTTCATCCGTTGATTTGTCATTATGGAACTGCTGAAATATGCTTATTTAGGCATTCATTGGAGTGGAGTGAACACGTCTTGGCTAATCAAGTTACAAAAAGTACTTTGCCTAACAGAAAAATTCTAATTTCCTTGAGGAAAAGATTTGCCACTGTTGAAACTGTCAATTGTCAAAATGATTTTGGTGAAGGAGTTGCTTGTGTTGGCTATTTTGTATTATTGGCTACTTTGTGTTTGTGTGGGAGAGCCGATCAAAGCGAAGCAGTGTCGGAGGGGCCGGGAATTTGGTATATCAACCTTAAATGTTCATAAAATTTTGCTGTCAACCTGTCTGTCATATTATGTCAATTTTTATTTAAGCATGATATGATAAAAAAATGTTTTAGTGAAAAGCGAAATCCATGAAATCGGTATTGAGCCTTGTCCGACCGGTGGAGTCTGTGAGTTTACGAAAGGGACGAATGCCACTCTCACCGTGAGATTTACTCCATGTAAGTCAGTTAACTTGTTAGATCTTTTATTATAAAAAAAGCCTGACTCCAAGAATTTTTAAGCTGGAAGTTAATTTAATTTTAACAGTGGAAGCTCCTTCACCAGCCTCAGCTTGCAAGCTAAAGTCCAAATTGGTCTGGGTATCCAAGAGAGATGTGGATTTTGGGAATATCTCATCCAACGCATGTGATTATATGAAGTGTCCACTTGTGGCAAATGAGGAGAATGTGTTCGAGACGACTTTCTTCGTGTCTAAAATGTGGCCGACGGTAAGACTAAATACGCACTGCTGATATTTCGACTTATATTTCTCTTGTGCCATTTCATAAATATGATGAATCCGTTTGTTTCAAATTGTGTAGGGCATCTACCCCCTCAAATTGCGAGTGCAGCAGAAGAACGGGAAACGAGTGTTTTTGTGCCAGGTTTTCAAACTCATGATCACAGGCCAGCAAGCAGAAATAGTTCTCAATTAAGGGATTAAGTATTCCAGCTAATGTTAAATGTAAAAAAATCTAATTTTCTTTCATCCAATTACTTTTTTATGACTTTCGTTTTTATACAGTTTTGATACAGCCTTTCCTCCCTTTCTCTTCATGACCTTGACAAATATTTTGATCACTTTTATAACTATTTAGAATATACTTCCTGCTAGTCAAATTGATTTAGAGAGCACTTGAAAGTGTGAAAGTTCCCTAAATATCGGACCCAATGGTTCATTACTGAAAAACAAAAACAATAGAATTAATCCACTTCTTGTATTACTTCAACTGTTAATAATCAGTATAAAATAGGAAATTACTTATTTTATGCCCGTGAATGACCGGACATGCTCCATGTGTAACGTCTTCTCTGACTGTCCCATTTTGATAGAGATTATACCTTTGTAATAAAGTTAATTATCTAAAATAAATAATTGTCCACTTTCGTACTTACTTTAAAAAATCATCCATAACTTTCCATACAATGAAATTATTCACCAGAATATAGCAGAGCCACGTATTGGGTGGGCAGAAACACCAGCACTCAAAAATGGTGTCAAGCCTCCGTAATCTGGCAGCTCCAACTGTAACGATAACCGTTTGCAGCGTACTAATTTTTATGAATTTATTGCTTGTAAATAGGTAAGTTCAGCTTACGTAATACAAAATTGTAGCGAGTCTATCTCCTTTTTCAGCTATTGTGTCTTGGGCTGCCTCCGCGCTCTCAAACTGCATGAAATCATTCAGACTTTTAAATATAGTTTGTAAAAAGATAGTTTGACAATTATTTTGGAAGCCGAATAAAATTTTACCGCATCTGTATGAAAAGTATAAAATCTTCCATAAAGATACTCCGCCAGTTGAGTGGGTTCAGATGCGTTTTTCAAAATCAGCCCTGTCACCATTTCAGCCAACTTGATCACATTTGGAGCATCCTCGTACGACAAACCGGTCCCGACGGAAGTCCTGTATTTGGTGGTTTTCTCATACCCGTGCTCTCCCACAAGTTGCGATAAGGTCATGTCGGGAATCCCGCTGTGTTTAATCCTCTCAATCTCATTTGGCCCTACCATTTCATATAATTGGAATACCGGAGGGGATTCTGATAACTGCTCCACTTTCACCGGACTTATATATAAGTATGGATGACGCCTTTGTTCGTAATAGCACTTTAGCTTGGCAGCCACTTCTGGACTCTTCATATCAATAGTTGAACAAATTCATATGAAAATTAACAACAATTTGCTAAAATTCGAATTGCTCTCGTGTGCCAGTCGTACCTGATAAGTTTGTTCTTGGCATAGATAAGCAAATTGTTCATCTTCAATATGGCTAAAGTTAAAGGTAGAACTGAGATAGTCGTCCAGTCCTATAGTTTTTTCTTCTTCGGGCATTCCTTCTCGAATCGGCTTAGTGAAGATGTTTTCAGTCAGGAAGCGAAACTCATCATCGTCCAAATCCTGGGCCGTTAAGCTCACTTCATTTACATAACTAATCTTTCTATTATTCTAAAAATATAAAATTAACAAGTTTTTGAAAAATATTTAACAATCTATTCTGCTTCAAATTAAGCAAGGTAGTAAAATCTAATCATCACTTCCTGAATAGCTACATTCAGCATGGAGGAAATAATGTCTTCTGAAATGGAGTCATCCTCGGCAACCAGACTCTTTGCCAATTCCAGCCATTCTACGGCCATGTATATGTAACCCGTACTTAAGGCAAACATCCCAATCTCAGCGCATTGTTGGGCGTTGAGAGTCCCTTCAAAGGTGGTATCAACGGATAAGCCGAATCTTAGCTAAACCAATTGTAAATAGAAATGAAGAAGACCCATTCATTTTAATTTGGGAGAATTATGTGTGCTGCCTTTTACAGTTTGAGGTAGATATCCGTAAACTTGCTGAATATGAAAAAAGGCCATCGTCGACATGTATTTATCTTCCCACCCCGGCCAAATTACAGGTAAACTTGCATTCTGGGTGAGGTCCAGGATTTTTTCAGTATGGTCTAATCAATTTCAAATGAAATCCTGCATAAAGTTTTGTTAAACAACTCGATTCTGTTTAGAAAGACAGTGTTTCTTATTGTTACCTCGATTTTTTGTGTATGCCGGAGATTCAAGAAATTCCCTTAGTCGACTGATGATCGAAGTATATCTTGTGATCATTCTGTGACCTAGCACCGCACTGGATCCTATAATCTCGCCAGTGTCTTTAAGAGTGGGTTGTGGTTTGCGTACGTATTTGATTGCATTCTCCGATGTCTCCTTGTAAGATTTTAAATACTCTGTGATTAACTCCTTTTCGACTTCTATTAGCTGTAACCTTTCTGTGAGCACTTTGGATATCTTCTGCTCGTGGACAGCCCATCTTGATAAGTTCTGTAAGGTATGCAGTGTTCCAAACACTGTGGTGTTGTGGTGTTCATCCTCCTCTCTTCCGGTTTCGTTGTCATTAAACTCAGTAGCGTTTGTCCAGTTGGAGGCTGGACACTTTCCATTTACACTTTCCCCATGGTCAGATAAAATTGAACCAAATGATACGGAAATTGTTATGAAAACACAAAATACTGACACTTCCATGTTTCGTGGATGTACCACTATGCAGCTATAGATGATAGACAAGAAGTAGAGAAAATCTTACACAAATTGTGCAGAATATAACAATTCCCAATAAACCAATTGGTAGACATAATTATTTGATGCAACATAAATATGAATATAAATATATGGTTTTAGTATGAAATTCTAATGCTTTTCACCTTGACCTTGAATACGTGCATTGTGTCATATAAAGACATGCATTTTTATGCACTATTTCAATATAATGGGAAAACAATTCGCATCTGATAAAGGTCGACTGACCTCATTTCATAATTTCACCCAAATGATTTGAAGCATATTTGAATCCTTGAAACTTCGCGTATCCGTATCCAATAATTCAATACTAAAATTATTTTTTTCAATAGTTTGTCCATTTCATCAATATTTCATTCCATGAATAACTAAACAGGTAGGATGTATATTACGTCTTCTCTTTTGCAGGAGCAATCCAATGCAGTTTTCTCAATGAAATTCAACTTTAATGAGTTAATTTACAATTTTGTCTTGCTTCACTAGCAGTTTCACTTCAACAGCAGTGCTCCCAGTTCCAGCCTTAATTATTACATGTACAGCCTTATAATTTGTATACAATTAATGAATTGATTTATGGCAAACATGTGAGAATAGTATTTAACAAGACAATAAATAAGAGAAAAGATCAATATTTTGATAATTTGACTACATTGAGGAACAGGAGGAGAACTTTTCATTCATATTTCTTTCCAGCTTGGAGAGAAGGGTTGATCTGGAAACTCTGTAATCATTCATATGCGCAGTTCTCACTTCCTTCTTTTGCATTTTTTGTATAGTGAACTTTTGGAGCCTCGCTTCCAGTAGACGATCTTGTTGGATTGGGCACACTATTTCTACTAACAACGCTGCTCGTAGTGTTCTCCGACAAAATTTCCCCAGTGAACTTGCCAAATGCCGCGGTAAGTCCTAGTATGTCATACGGTAAAAAAAGGCACATTTCAGTTGGCAAATTTAGTATACAAAAACAAAACTACAATATCATGAATTAAATTTGGCATAAAATGACACCTTTCAAAATCGGCCAGGACTGCTCCAACATGTTTAGTGTGGCTTTTTTACAAACGAAAATGATAAAAATGAGTATTGCCGAGAGGGCGTTGTAGAAATCGAAAATTATCCAAACGATTCCAGTTCTGCCTTCCTCATTATCATCTGTGACCGCCCAGCTTATCAATTCGAAAACCCATGATAAGCCCATGACCACCACGAGTTTTAGGAATAGAAGGAAACTGCACATGAGATGAAATATTTCAAATTCTGCATCTCTAAATGTCAATATCTTTTTTACAAAAATGAATAGATAACCCAGTTATTTTTTACTTCTGCTTAGCCTCATTTTCCTTGCTCGATCTCAGGTTACTCGCATCCTTTTTGATGGACCACAATGCGTATAGCGTCAACACAGAGAACAACACTATTAGAGCAAACAACATGCTAAGAATGTAATATACGTAGTAGCCCTGTGCCCAAGGCGCAACAAAGCAGTAATGCTGCCCATATTCCGGTACAGGGATACCCGAAACTCGGCATCTGTATCAAAAATTTGGAATCCCAATGTCAAATTAAACTTAATCCTCTCACTTCACTTCTAATTCAAGGAACAATTATTATAATTGTTGACACCATAATTTACAATTCATTACTTGAATGTAAATTCCAGGCTGAGCGATATGATGGTGACGATTAATGGAAATCCCCAGCCGCAGGCAGAGTATTTAAGAAATTTCTTCAAACTTTTGTTACTACCCGCTCGAACGGATCTATCGAAAATAAAATGAAAACAATCTTTGACGTTATCGGAGACTTCAATTATATCTATGTTTGCAATTTGCATCCATACCTAAAAGTCCTCCACAGATCCACATTTAGAACTAGAAGCCATGTAAATGCTGCGATCATGAAGTAATGCCCTCCGATGCCTAAATAGTTTTTCAAACTTAAACGCTGTTTTGAAGGTCACCATATGTTTTCGTTAATTTTTCTAAATAATAATTGCAAAATTCTTATGCTATATCATACTGTTCACAATACAACCGCCTTCTGTCTTGAGATGTTTATATCTCCCAATGAGATGAGCATTCCCTAGAAATATCTGCATGAAAAATAGGGATGCCGTGACTGAGGATAGCGTTTTCCCATGAATGTTCTGCTTTTTCCAAGTGAGAAGGTAGACAATTGTGGTGAACAAGTGGAAAATTGCTCCGATATACATGTTTATCATGTAGAGCAACGATATCCTCATTTTGTCTTCATCATTCTAAAGAAATAATCCATTTCTAAGTCATTTGTTCCATCAAAAAATTATATTCAAGTTTGAATTTGGGATAAATGGTAAAAGTTAGTTGATTACAGTTTGAATATCTTGCCCAGAACAAGTGATGAGCACTGTCCGTATAGACTCCCCGGGTAGTTTTAATTGGTCAATGCACATGGAGGCATTCAACGGGAAAAACTCCCATATTCGATGTGCCCCAACATATGCCATTCTGTTATCGGTGACTGGGTGGAATCTAAAATTTAAGAGATGATGTGTTCCACATGTCATTTATAACTAAGTATAGGGAAATATATCAGTGCAAATTCATTTAAGTTACTCATGAGTGCAGCCATCCGCCTCCCAACGCTCAGGCTTCCCATCACATTGGAGTTTAGGTGAGTTGAAAACGGGATTTGCCTGCTCAAGAGAAATGAGTTTTTTGGTTTTTGCGTCCAAAAACTTTGGATCCCATTCCTCGTCTGGAGGCGCAGCAATACATGTTTTCTCAGCTAGAACCATACCAAATGGGCAGCATTTTCTGAGAACAGGCCTTTCTTTAGGAAATGAACATGTTTTGAATACAGCCGTTCTATTGTTTCCTGTTTCCCTTTGTAAAATTTGGCACAAATGAAAGGCATTATTTCATGCAGTCCCTTGATATGAACATGTATGTAAGTCCAGAAAATTTATATTTGTTCATATATTTACTCAACGGATTCAATGCAATATTCAGTGGGGGAGTAGTAATGGGTCGTCTTCAACCCCTTGATTCCAACAGACAAGTAATGATTATCGAAAAGGAATGTCGTGGATCGCAAAGCTCCAAATATTCTACCGTGACCACTGGCATGGTATTCTTCGTCAAAGTCACGCTTGGAAATTACGGCTGAGCCAGTGATTGCAATCGGCTTGTCTCCATTTTTGCAGACAAAAACAACACCGGCTCTGTCAACCCTGTACCGGTTATAATAAAAAATTACACAATCCAATAAGATGTTTAAGAAAACACGTTTAACACTGCAATCTTGTTGGAATAATTACGCATGCTTCTCCAAAGTGTAGTTGAACGTCTTCACCGAGAACGTTGGTAATTCAAGGGAATCCTCCTGTGGGAGTCCAGAGTTATTTGTCACGCATAATTTTAACGGTGGGCTTGAACTAATCACAGACTGAGCGGAGGGGACAATCCCAAATATAAAAAGTAATATCAATATACTTTGACAACTACTATAGGAAAATACTGTCGTTTGCTTAAGGTTATCTTTCCAGCAAGGAAGGACCCATCTGAAGAAAATACTTGTTTGAGATATCATTGTAAAGGAAATTTTAAGTTATATTAGATTTACTGTCACTTAGCCAGTGGGCTGACTGTGGGCTATCCATTGTCTTTTCAAAACAGTAAAGATCAATACATAGCTCAGGCACTTCATTGCATGATGTTTTCGGACTGAATGGACACTGTGTTTTACATGAGTACTATAATTTGCACTGTAAGGTGTATATATTCACATTGCAAATTTTCAATCCATCTCCTTTTTTTCTGTTTTAACAGGTTTTTTTAGTAGGTAGACAGCTTTGCCTTGTTGGACATGATTGATAATGACCCTGAAAAGTGGATTCGGATTCCTTTATATAATCACCGACCCACTATACAAGACCGTTTGTGATTTTTTGCAACTATTTTGTGTAAAACATAATCATATTTATATTCAAGATTGTATGAAAGATTTGGAATTGCAACTGGAATGAAACTTTATTTATTCGTGTATCAGTCAGACAGTTCGGAACTAATCCACTGTATGTATTCTAGGTTTAGTTAATGATATGGCTATAATTTGTCAAAATTTGCAGAAAAACTGAAAAGCTTTTGATGGCTCATTAAAACTCTGATTCAAAGATAGAACAAAAAAATACAATTTACAAATTTACAAAGATTTACATTAAAATAAGCATAAAGACCAAAACAACAAACCGCCCATTCACTAGTTGTGCGGTGCGGTGTCACTAGTGCATTGCTCCTTCTTCACATACACCACAATATGACTTTTGGCAGTCTGGTTGAGAATTCCTCTGTTAATGCTAAGCTATTTAAGAGGCAGATGCAACTTTTGGAATTTTTATATAGTGATAGCCTGGCTTCTGCAACAGCTTGCGTGTATTATTTTTCCTCTTTTCCTCCTTTCCATTTCCATGTTAATATTAATAACAATAATAACCCATAAAATCCATATAACTAAACGTCATGCTGACTAACATGAATTGAGCAATTTCCCCATTTAGTAATTTGTATTTCATTTTAACCTAATTTTTCAGTTGTGAGTTCATTACTCCAATCAACCAGAATTACGTTAATTGTGTTAATGCAAAAAAGTCATTCGAAGCGATGTAGCACAGCGTAATGTACCGTAACGTGGAGGTCCTGTTTAGCAAGCTACGATATCCAATCCAGGAACTTGCGGCTTGGATGGGATTCTGTTGTCTGCTGTTTATGTGGGGTGAAGGAATAATAGAATCAAGAGACAGAGACTTCTGCTTGTGTCCATTGTCTGGACAAGACTGACTTTTTTATCTCGGTCGACACGATCAACAATTATTCGCTTCATTTATTCAATTCATTACCTTCTTTCATGAGTATTCATTGTTAGAGAAATGTAAATACATCTTATAGCTACCAGTACTTGCATGCAAAACTATCTGTAATTATATAATCAATCAATAGCTTACAATTCATTATATTTACGCAATAAGCGAACTTACACATTGAATATTAAATTGAAAATATGGGTGCGCATGCAATATGTCATCCAACTTAATTGCAACAAACAATTTGACAATTAAAACATGATATGCCTTAGTGATACTGATAAAACATTAGTGATCCCTCATTGGTCAGCATTTCCTACTTCCAATCATTGAAGAAGGACTAACAAATGTCACAAACTAACTATATTTCTTCTTTGCTGTTAATATTTGCAACCTTCGAAATCTGCTACTTTGCTTTATATAAACCATCTTCAGGATCATCCGCTGTAGCCCCAACTTCGCAAGCAGAGTTATCTTCACCCTCCTTTACATTTGTTATATGCTGAAATTTTAAGAATTCAGATTCGTCCACATCGGACAACCTTTAGCTTGCTTTACTAGCCGTTTTATTTCCTCCAACAGCAGTGCTCCGAGTTTCAGCCTTCAATCAAGTGTCGCAATCAATATTGGGGATGAGCGACTCATGAAGACGTTCAACATTGGATATCACGCTTCTGGACCAAAGTGTCTTCTTCAAAGTTTACTTCCCTACTCAATTGACAACATTCCTCATCATTTTGATATTGGGGATGCACTTTTATATGTGAGTGTGAAATCCAAATATAAATTAGTCATTCATTTCGTTTTAAAATATTCACATTAACTTTATGATTATGATGATTACTTTCCTTGCCTTAAATTCCATTAGTGCTCCGCCAGAAATTTTATTCAGGTTAGTTAAGTAATTTTAAAAGAATACATTTGCCCAAGTTTTATCAGCTTGATGTACAAATCCAAATTTTGCAATTGTTGCAGATCTTAAAAGCAATGGATGAGTATTGCATCTACATACGCCCCAATATTGATGCGTACACTGGAATCGACTTTCAGACTTTTGACGAAATCAAGGTTTCCAAAATAATAAATCCATACTGGTTGGCAATGATGATAACTGGTTAGATTTTTTCCGAACAGTTACTTATATTTGAAATTCTTAAATGAAGACGTTAGGGTACATATCAACAAAATGCAAATTCGGAGGACTTCACCTGAAAAACTTGCCTGTACACGTACCCAAATATTGCAATGAGTCAATCTCAGCTCCTTCAGGGATCTACTGATGAGGATTGGCAGTTTGGTGAGCGGAAATGAAGGACTAATTATTTTTGGTTCTTGCAATCAAACCGAGTTTACGAATAGCTATACAGTTACATTTTTTGCGTAAACTTTAGCTGTGGAGCTAATGAGCAAAACTCAAATGTTTCAACGCGCCCAGACCATCTTTCTCAAGATGAACTTGACACCATACCTCACTGACCTAATGGAGGCTAGATCCTATCTGGAAGATATTATGAAGCAAGAGGAAGTAAAGAATATCAATTTGTATGTGCCCGTCCTTGAGAATTTTTCGAGGGATAATGAAAAGCTCGACCTTGTTCATGCCATTTCAAGGATGAAAAGGGGGACATACATGGAAGACTTTGAAAGTATTTTGGAAAAAGGGCTGAAAGGGGCAGGGAACCTAAAAATTAAGACTAAAGTACACTCAGCCGCGTCCCAAGTTCATGATCTCCTCAATGCAAAATCAGCGAATGATTATGTAGCTCCAATCACCGCTGCGGATATTGCATCAGGATATGAAAATGTGAAAGGACATTATTCAATTGTGAAACTGTTCCAAGCTGGCTAGTTATCATCACTTGGGTAGAAAACTGAACACTTACTATGTGGAAGATGACCCCAATCATGATCCTCCGGGAGCTAGAAACTCAGAATCTGCTTATCAAGTTGGCTCTGACGTCGAGGCGAAGGTCGAAAAGTGCCCGTTCATCCCTCCCTTCAATACACAGTATTATTGCTGGCTTCGCGAGAAAGGCAAAAGTCCATGTGGTGGAGGTAGCGCCTACTAGGCGGGGTCAGAGATTGGAAGAATACCGAAAATATCTAACATTAGCAGATCGAACAAGGGATCTTAAGGATGGAGCTGGACAAGAGAGGATGACACAAATCCTAACTTTGAGAGAATTCCGAAGATCATTT
>JAQGAH010000918.1:0-21871 GCA_034696885.1 Lepidocyrtus paradoxus | reverse complement strand
ATAATTGCTCTGAAGATTTTGACATTTGTGGGCTTGGCTAATGAAAAGACTTATAGAATAATTTTGTAAAATTGATAAAGTGATTATGTCGATTTTGCTGTGCTGGTGGAAATTGTGCTGAACTACTTCATATTCTTCATAGCAAACTAAATGCCATTAGATAGATGAATGAAATGAGTTTAAACTCGTTATTTCTATGAATGACTCAATATTTTCAAAGCGTTATCAGTTAAATATACATATTGCTTCGTTAAATAACTATTGTGTTGCGATTGTGCTGTAATTTAAATAAATCTGTAATTTCAATCAGCTACCGTTTTTGCATGGACGTTGTGAAAGGAGAATGAATCGTTCCGAACTTGAAATACGACAAAAGACATTGTCAATCCAAGGAAGCTATCAACTATCGCGTTTTTTATTATCGGATATTTTATCCGAACGGGTATGAATATACCTATACACGGACACAATTCTAATCTAAACGAGTTCGTACAATGTGATTGATTGATGGACATTAGTTAGTTTCGGAGTGTTTTTCTTTATGTTCTGTTGTGCACCCTTTCCTTTCGTTTTTTATGAAAAAAATCAACAAATCTGACAGGCTTAATGGTACATTGTCCTTTTGGCTGTTCTGAGTCATCCCAAGTTTGCAATTTGCAGCCGGCTATTGTTATTGCTAGCTATAAACTGGATTCATAAATGTGATTTCAATACAATCAGTGATATGAAATGCCGCTGTGACAGTGCAGGAAATCATTTAACAAAATGCGACAACTGAAAGGTTCATACACACTTGGGTTTGGGTTATAGCCTGTATTTACTTCCTTTACCTTCGTTAGACATAGACACTGTGACTGCTAGTTACCTATTTTAGCAACCTAGTAGAACAAGCTAAATAAGATTCCTTCATTCTGCAATGAGCGATATATAGGCTTCATGTCTTTTATTGCATCTATTGTGATTGCAAGTGAGATAGTCCAACACAGATATTCATCGATTTAACAAACCTGTCCCACATGGGGATCTGCATTCATAAGATTTCTGTCCGCATTTTACGCTTTCCCTGCAAAAATATTATTGATTCAGCGATTCACTTTTCGCCACTAAGGATTTTACGATGAAATACGCATCATCTTTCCATCTACTTATCTAGTCTCTGTACGAAATAAGCGATATTTATAGGGATGATGATATTCTATATGTATACAGCTAGTAAACAATAAAACTTCAAATATCTTTAGGTATTTACCTATACCAGAGTACATCTTAATAATTTTCGCCAACTAGGTATTATTAAAGCTACTTAAAATCCTTTCCCAGGATTTCAGCTTTCTGCTACAGACCCAGCAGACTTGAAGCGATTTAATAAATTGTCGCTGTTGTCAAATGAATCATCCATAGATTTTCACAGTAAGTAGAACTTTTATATTACCTATTTGAATTCATCATATGTACTAAAACTTAGTATGAAAAATTTAATTTGATAGTTATTTTTATAATTTGTTATGTGAAGAGAGCGAAACTGCTAAAGCGTGTGATCTTGACATCACTTCAACTCCTAATTCTCAGTTCGCCCCATTGCGTATGTAAAACCTAATCACTCCAGCCAGACCAGAGTAGGTAACCACAATCGAAATCCAACATGTAACAAACCTAACCGTTAAATAATATCTGGGGTAAGTATTATTAACATTTCAGTGTAGCTAAATAAGTAAGCATAAATTATGTTTCATATTTACAAGTAAGTCATGGTGCCGGGTTGACAAAAAATATGTTTTGTTGTTTTGTCACAATTCTTTTAGATATTCTTTATTGTGACATTTGAGTGTCCATTTTCACCAGTCGAGACAAGCTGACCTTAAAACGACATCAGCCATTAGCCATTCCTTATCTTGTCAACCCTGTTCGAACTTCAACTTTGGGGGGAATGAAATGGAGGATCGAAAGGCAGAAAAGGAGATCATCAAGAAACTTCAAGCCCGTCAGAAGCTTGTTGTAGTGGGCGGTGAGATGAAATTCCTTGTTTTAAGCAAATGATTTGTATGCAACTTACGTGGTTGCTCATTATTGCATGGGTCATGTAAGGTTATAAATAAGATCTGCATACATTTTTGCAACACATTTTACAATAAATATTCCTACGTGCTTTGTGTTACTCATCCTGTGGCTGTTGTGGTGTGGCCTAAGCGAGGTTGTAAAACACGATATAGTCGTGTCGTGAATTACCATAACCATTACAGTAATCGTAGTAAGCTTGTTTTAGAGCTCTTCTATACGTGTCTTCTGTCAAGAGCCATACTTTAAAATTTCATAATGCAATTAGACTTAGCTAACTGTCAAGGTGCTATCTGCTAGTCTGCTATCCTATTCTTTAAAACCCCACGGGTCACTTTACTATCTGGTTTTCTCTTTTTTTGATTGAGGCAGATGGCTGTGTTGGAAAAACTTCCCTCCTACATGCATTCTGTGAACGACGCTTCCAAGAACATCATGAGCCGACAGTGTTTGAAAACTATATCTCAACCATTGTAATCAACAAAAAGGAGGTATATCAATGTCAAAAAAATCATGCCTATAAATCATCTTGACATTATATTTCCAGGAAATGCCTTACATTTTTCTTCAACAAAAAAGGATCTTTATAATGAAACGTTTCACGTGTCTGTTGCAGATTCAAATAAGTTTGTGGGATACAGCGGGTCAAGAAGACCTGGATCGCTTGCGACCGTTATGTTACTCGGACGCTGACATTATTTTAATTTGCTTTTCCCTCGTGGACACAACCTCATTTCTCAACGTAGCTAATAAGTGGAGACCAGAAATTCAACATTACTGCCCAACAATACCTACCATTCTTGTAGGAACCAAGATGGATCTCAGGAAAAATGAAAAGAGTCGTGATTTTTTACTAAAGTTTGGCCAAGGTGCTATTCAAACGGGGGAAGGGAAAGCAATGGCCACACGAATTGCTGCTGATTCGTACTGCGAGTGTTCATCGAAAAACTTTGAGGGAGTGGATGCCGTATTTCAAGCTGCGGCCACTGCGGCTCTCAAGGTGAGTACTTTAGTTTAAATAAAATTTAAAATATGAAGTTATCTTTGTATGTCTTACACTAAACTGCTTTTTATCTTTTTATGTTATACCGGATTTCAGTCACGGAAGCGCAGTGGTCCCTTGTCAACATTTTGTCATCTACAATAGAATCCATATGAATAGACTTTTTTGTTCTCTATACTCAAACCGATAGTGATAATTTGGTGCTACTCAAATAATTCATTCCAATGGTATCTAGTTCTAGTCATATATAATCTACGAATCATGCATTTTGTTTTTGATCTGATGTTATAGTCGATATTTTATCCTTAAATAGTTTTAAATATACTGTTTACCCTTAGCATTATGATGCATTGCAATATTTCTCAATGCAATTTAAAAATAAAATAGTGATACTGAAGAATACTCTTCAAAAGCTACATTTCTTTAAGTTTAATTTTCTTATGAGTTCTATATGATGTAATTATTTTATTATAAAGTACTGAACTTACATATGACATGACAGAAGCATAATTATTAATTATATTATTTAAACTCGCGGTGTTTTTGCTTCAGGCTCACTGCAAACAAAAAATATATAGCATTTATTTAAAATATATCTTCATTGGCCATTTCAATGTTCTATAATCGCTTATCATCGCATATATGTTTTAATTAGCATTACGTACCCGTCCCCACCACCCCCCGTAGCTTTTCGTTTTGCCAGTATAGCCTGAATTTGCTGCCACTGGCGATCCAGTTGCTGTTTTTCATTTTTCTCGCCCTTCTGTCCCTTTCGAGTTTTTCGACCATCGCCCATTTTAACCCCAAACTGAAATGCTGCTTTTGGAAGTGCTTCTTTGTTGCTCATGTACTCTGAATATTCTTCCATGGTGTCAAAATCCCAACGTCCTACTGTTCCTTTCTTCTTGCCCTACAAATTAATATTTAGCTAGTTAGCATTCAGTACAACATTCTTTATCTGCATGGAACACTACTTACTGGATCCATCTTTGAGTAGTCAGTTTCCTCATCAGAGTCGTCAATTGCATCGTGCATTTCATCAAATCCTGGATAACATTCAGCGTATCCCTCTGGTTGCTCGTTAATTTTAGAAAGCAGTTTTTGAGTCCTTGACAAAGATTTTTCTTCCCCTTTCTTAAGAATGGAGCCAAACGTTTGATCTGCACCACTAAGAGTTTCATCATTCCAAGCTTCTCTGTCTCTCTTTCGTGGATCTGACTGTTCAGAAGCAGTTGCTCGCTGATCTAATACTACATCCCGATCATCTTCATCTGCTGGTTTCTCGAAATACGGTTGACGTTTTGATGAGCGATCCTTAGAATCGGAGGTTCTGCTTCTGTGAAGTATATTTTAATAGAAATCATTATAGAAAACAAATGCAGATATAGGAAAATGATTAGTAAAAAACATATTTTAAAAAATTTACTTGGATTTCGATAAGTTAGGGACGTAATCGCCAATTTCCCCGAATATACTATCATCTTCCATAGGTTTTTTCGTCTCTTGCTTAAAAGTCACAAGAACATTAAATAAATAAAAGTTAGCGTGAGTTTATGCTATCATGAAAACGTAATTTCTTAACAGAATCAAATACGATCAGGTGAACATACCCTCTGCTCAAATTTAGTGGTTTTAACTTCTTTATTTTTCTTCATTTTCTTTGTTGATTTAGATCCTTGTCTCAAATAAGACAGAATTTGTGCCAGCTTATTGATAACTATATCATTTGTAGTTAAAGTTGCTTGACCCTGTTTAAAATACGATTACCAAGCTTAGTAACATGATTTTTATTAAAATGACTACTACTCCATGGAACAGAAAAGAAGCATGGCTCACCTCAGTCAGCGGAACATCAGCTTTACTCCTTATTACGGTAGTTGGTATATCGCTTTCAGCGTACTCATCTTCTAAATCAAACACAAACGCCATTCTACCCGGCGCAAATAATTCATTCCTGTCTGGAAGGGAGGTTTGGAACAAAGTTCTGTAAATATTTTTTGCTAGCTTGGTTCTGAATCCAGAATCCGGCTCTGGTGCACCTCCTGGCACGGGCTTTTTCGGGGGTGGTTGCTGAGCCTGGGTCTGTTGTGGCGTTTCTGTTGGTGGATCTGTGGTCTTCTTTGATGATTCAGGTTTCGGATCTTCCTCTATTTCATCTTCAAATTCCTGATCCCCTTTAACATCGATTTCACTTCGTACCTAACAAAAAAAATAATACATAATACCTACTTGGTACAAAGTAGCTCAAAATAAATCTACTATCTTTTACTTCTTGTCATTTCAGTCTTACTTTTTGCAACAGAGCATAATCTAAACCTTTCACCAAATGGGTATGCTCCATATCACCACCCAAGAATTTGGATTCTTGAATGAGCTGTTTTCGTCTTTCCGCTGCGTCGACATTTCTGCATTACAAACAATATAATGCCCTTTAATCACTAATCTTTTAAAACTAGCAATATTGAATATTGTTCGATTTATTACCCTCGAAAATCCGGGGCTACTGCCCTGTATGCCCCTTGGTTGGTTATTAATTCCTCTCTTTGACCTCCTTCAGGATTGTGACCATCTCTTCTTTCCTTCGCTCTGTCCCGGTACTTCTTTGCCAATTCTGCCAACGTTTCCTCTTCTTCGGTCTTTTAAGTAAACAATTTAAAGTCAATTAGTCAATATACTGAAATACAAAATTATAATCCTTGTGAATCCACATATATGCCTTCCACCCCCCACCGGTAGTTTGCAAGTCTGTTACCTTTGTCTTCTGGTAAAAGTGCTTTTTCTTTTGCTGTTGTCGCTTATCATCCTTCCCTTTATCCGACTTTTTAGCACTCCCGGGAGTTGAACTTGTAGGAGTTGCTGGAGCTACAAAGGTATCTGCTTGATCCGGCTTTGGCTTAGATGAGCTGGAGTCCGAACCGGAATGACGAGGTGTCATAAATAGCTTCCGGAAGTCATCGTTTGTCAATCTTCTAAAGTTTCAATAAAAGTACGTAATTATTGTTATTTCAATTCAAATCATTTGAACAATCAACCATAATAGATTATTTATCAAGCGCTATAATAGTAGCTCTGCGACCCTCTACTACAATTGACCTTACCTTTCACTCTCCGAGTAACTCATCTTGAATTGCTAATCTTGCAAATACACCGAAAGTTAACTTTTTTAAACAGCTTCGTAGAAATGTTTTCTTGTTGGTCACATTATTGTTCAACCATGCCATGCATATTATGATTTGATCTGTATTGTATGTAGATTGTAGATGAGTGTGTTCACTATATGGTATCGGATTTGGATAGCTGATGGTATACAAGCATGTATAGAAATTAGAGACTGTTCACATACTACGTTATATCGTCGATCGCTTCTCATGTCCAGCTATCCACCTCACCCACTTTCTTATTGAGAAATTTCTTTTATAAATGCATGTGCCAGTTAATAAATGTGAAAGGACTCACTTACCACATTCGATAACGTAATGTATAGGTACCCTCTTTAGAAATATCTTATGCTTTTGTTGTTGCTCAGCCTGGTACATCATTTTCTTTTCTGTCAGCCAGTCGCAGTCGGAGCGCAGTGAACCAGCCGCTGCGGATAATATGTATTGAGTTGATAAATATGTAGATAAGGTAAACAACAGTTGATGATCAGTTGTTGGTGGTGTCGTGATTGTGATTGTGATCGTATCGTGTTTGCATTTTTGCATCTCTGCAATCTCCCTTCCCTCTATGAATTTTGCAGTTTCATAATAAATTCCAATTAACTCATAATTGCAGAGGAAGTACACGTCGCAGCGGATTAACCAGGCAGGATTACTTAATTACTCTACTTAATTGTAATTTATTTGACAAGTCACAAGGGAGAGAATAGATTTTAGGTGAGTGTCAGTGCATGTCAAGTTCTACAAATGTAAATTATTGTAAATGTAAAATTAAAAGGTGCTTTTGATTTGGGACGCCGTTTCTTAAAGACGCTTTTAGCTTTAGCTAGGTGATTAAAAGCTATTTGTTTTTAAGTGCTATCTGCTATAGCCATTGTTCATCTTCATAGCCCGATGAGCTGTCAATATGCATGAGAGATGATTTAACTTGCAAATTGTAAAAATGAAGACCATTGCCATGCAGTAACTCGGCTAAAATACCGTTTTGTCATTCGTTACGCTGTAGTTTTACAGTTTTAGTCCTGTCATAAAGGAGTTGATAATGATTATGTATTATTAGTTTCATGGGTAGAGATTAGAAATGATGTTGCAAACTGATTCGTTTAACCATTCCGATATTCACTGAAACGGCAGGCTTATTAATAAATAAAGTGTAGAAATTTTGATGAAAAAGTGTAAATTAAAATTATTTGCTGACACTGACTGATTTATTGTCGCTGGGTTAATGTGAAGATAAGAAATACGTGGCATGGCATAGGTTGGATTTAGCTTTACACTTTGGCTAATGCTCCATGCAAATATTCATTATACTTACGGAAGTCAAATTAGCTATTCGGTTCCTAAATTGGATTGAGCAAAATTATTAACTTTAACATACACCCACTACAAGGTGGAATTGTAATAAAATAATAATTATCTATCAGAATCGAATCGATTTTTGGTAATAAGGAAAATATACAAAACCTTTTAAAACCATCGAGATCAATATAAGTCCTACAATTAGTCCATTGAATACCCAATTATCTTACCCAGATGCCTGAAGTAAACCGAAGATTTTGATAGATCTGTAGATATGTGCATGTACATCAAACATCAAAAATTGCAAACAAAGTTGCTCTTCTCAGAAATTTCTTATCCAAAGTTATATCTACTCTCGTTATCATATTCGGGCTAATTATCCTGACATGGCTAACGTGAGTTGGTGGGAGCTTCACTAATCTTGCTAACGATAAGAGTGATGCAATGCAAATGGATTTGCGTTTTATTTTTCCCTTATAAGATTTACATGTACATATGTACGTATTTTTTGTATAATCTTACATAATATTATATATGCACTATGCAGTTTTATGTTTTTTAGGTTCATAATAATAAAATTATCATGATTTATAGTAGGCTAATAAGCAAGTAGATATGAAGATTGATCTTTTGTAAATCATAAGCACGTTTGGTCTGAATTTAATTAAAATTTCGTTATTAATTTATTCGCCAATCATTGTGCTTTTTTTTGCAGTTGGTTTTGTCTCATCAAAGTAATGAATAGCAGAGGAAATCCAGTCGAGGAAGCTCTTGAAATTTCATGGATTTGTTTCATTGGAAATCTACCTGTGACCGGTTCGGCTTGAGATTTGGGGCATAATGCTCTTCAGCTCAGTAGGTTGGATTCCTGTTTTTTTGGGACTAGATATGGCTGGAATTTACTAAAAAATCGATATCAATACTATCTGTATAAGGAGTCATTCTAAATATGACATTTTAAAATATTTTAATCTGCGGTCGCGTTGAAAACTTGGTTATTGGAGCGTAATTAGCGTTATTGGACATTGATCAGAAAAGAAAGTAAGATGAGACTACACCATCAAGATATTTCGATTTGGTGAGTTACTGATTGTTCGTTTTGAAAATCATTGATCATTAATATCATTATTCAATATGTATTTTATACTGCTAGCTACAATCAGTAGTAGTGCGTTTATTACAGAAGCAAATTTTTATCCGATCATCACGGAACACTTAAGTATGCGTCTGTAATAGCTGCACTCTCTGTTAGTCCCAATAAGTATGTAAATATATCTATAACTCTAATGTATAAAAAATTACCTGAATTGTCTTTCCAGCCTGTTTGTATTGGGATCTGCCGCTATTCTGTATTTGATCTCATCGCAATTTCAATACGCTGTCAAAGGTTTAAATTCATCATGGATGTACCGGCTCTTTGCAAACTTGCTGGGCTATGGGGTGGTATTTATTCCTGGATATATTATTATAAAATATATTCATCGAATAAACTACATTGACCGAACTAGTAAGTAATGAAACTGCATGATTAAATTAATTTCAAAATGAACGAGGGAAACTTAATTCTCATATTTCCGGTTTGTTTTCCTTTTCTAGACAAAGGTTGCCTATGGCCAATCGTAAGGCAATGTATATATGGCCAAGAAGGAGAATTGATTCCATCCTCAGATCCATCAATCTCCGGCTCAAAACCTGGGAACGATGGGCCTCAAGGGGCAAACTATTCGTTTTCTAGAGGATCTATCCTACTATTTTACTGCTTCGGAGGTCTACAAGGAAGTTACCTAATATGGGGTTTACTCCAGGAGAAAATTATGACACAGACGTATGGCGATGGAGAAACGTTTAGTGACTCTCAGTTCCTAGTATTCATAAATAGAATTTTAGCATTAGCAATAGCGTGGGTGTATTTGGCAATCTATGAACGAGGAACTATCAAATCTCTGAAGGAAGCTCCCCTTTACAAATACTCATACTGTGCGTTCTCAAATATAATGAGCTCTTGGTTCCAGTATGAAGCTTTGAAGTTTGTTAGCTTCCCAACCCAGGTACGTTTAAATCCAACAACTACAGTTACGAATAATATGATACTCTTTGATAAAGTCCTAATTTCTAATATATTGACATGTAATGAATTTCTTTGCTGCTTGTAGGTGCTTGCAAAGTCATGCAAAATTATTCCAGTCATGCTGATGGGGAAAGTCATTTCTCGGCAGACTTACGAATTTTACGAGTACCTAACGGCAGCTCTCATGTCCCTTGGAATGGTTCTCTTTTTAAGTGGAAGTAGTGATTACATTAAAACAGGGCAAGCCGCGGATGTCGCCACCTCTGGTTTATCGGGATTGTTGATTCTAACCTGCTACATGGTTTTTGATTCCTTCACGTCTAATTGGCAAAGCGAACTCTTCCGGGTTTATAAGGTGTCTTCTGTTAGGATGATGGCTGGGGTTAACTTGTTTTCATGTCTACTTACGGGTGTGTCCCTTATCCAACAAGAAACGATGGCAGAATCTGTGAGGTTCATGCTAGAGGTAAGTTTTATAAATTCAATTCAATAAGTATACAGTTCTTGTTATACTAGATGATTGGATTGGATTTTTAATGGATTGTTATTTTTTCATTCAACAGCATAGGGACTTTGCGTTTGACTGCGCGATTTTATCAATATGCTCAGCTATAGGCCAACTATTTATATATTATACGATTGAGACGTTTGGTGCTGTTATTTTTGTCATTATTATGACTATACGCCAGGTATTATATCTAACGATTTAACGATTGTGGTATATTTATGTGCATTTTTATTAAACTAGCTGTGACGATAATGATTAAGAACAACGATTTTTTTTATTTTGTAGGCTGTGGCTGTTCTCCTTTCCTGTATTATGTATAGCCATCCAATCAGCGCAATTGGAATCATTGGGGTTACGGTTGTATTTGTAAGCGTATTCCTGAGGATTTACTGTGCCTACAGACTGAAACAACTCCGAGGAACAAGGGCAGCATCATCTTCTATTCACAATCCTGGCACAAAAGTGTAGTGATAAGTTTTTAAGCAACGAAACGCAAAGTTTTTTTTTGCACGCCTAAACTAAATTATTGCTAGTTTCATGAAGTGATTGGAAGATTACCTCACAGTTTAAATTAATGTTTGCTTTACCAAATAACAATGACAAGTGAATTAAAGCTACCACAAGATGCACTGATATGTAGTTTGCACCCAATAAAAACAATATAAATTAACTTGTTACATTTTATTTCAAATATAAAAATCCGTATAAAAGATGTCAAGAAGTATAATTAAGGCTCGAGTAATTTTTATGATATAATACAAGGCATACTTTTTTTTCCTCGTAAAAAAAATCTTTGCATAATCTGAGGAAACTGAATGGTTTTCCACTAAAGTCCACTTCGTTTGGCGAACCCCACCGCAAGAATGTTACAGCATAAAATCTCCAGCCCTTGGAACACAAACATGATTGACGCCAGGATAACTTCAATTTTCAGTACGTAGGTCTGCCAAAGTAATACGTATACATTTGCCACGACGCATGGAATAGTTAACATTAGGCAGGCAATTATTGGGATTTGTCTCTCCGTCAGATTTCCATTACGTCCAATCACAATCCTAAGAAGCTCCAGGATCAAGGCGAACACCAGAATGAGTATGTCACACGCTGCATATGAGCCCGGATAGGGTAGATGGAAAAACTTGAAAATGTAGAGGACAACTTGGGCGAGGGTGAAAATCACGAGATACCACAGGTTGAAAAATGTTAGTATCTGGAAAAATACTGACGAATGCATCTTGTCACTTCTCCAGGCAAGTCTGTTACCGTGAGCTAAAAATGTACAGGAACAAGAGTCAACCTTACATTCTGATTCGATGGACCATCTTTAATACCAATACAGATTAGACAAAATTAGTCACAAGAAAAACAGTTCAGTTACCTAAAACCTTTCAACTAGTGTCAATTAGTCCATTATAAAATTTCATATCCAGGTCATGCAAAACGTCAGATTGATAAAACAGTGTATTGGACTTCCGGAATTTTATTAGCCATTTATACGAATACGATTACCTTATGTTACTTTATGGAACTCTGCATAAAGATTCATATTGCTACATACACATTTTTGTACGATCTTAATCAATCGATAACTGCTTTGTTTGTACTCTACGTTTTCATGACACCGCGATCCTCATGTAATGAGATCATGCAAGCCCAATCGCATGTAACAATGAGCATGAGTCAAACCAATTGGAGAAATTGAAGAAAATATGATATTGAACGCATACAGTTGTTAACTTCTCTGAATTCCATGCGGAGTAAACCGCAGTTCGCCATGATTAATTTAACTAATTAAACTGTTGGATTTCCTGGTATAAGAACCTTTCCTTTTTGCAGCTCAGTTTCTCAAAAAATGAAAGCCGTTATTAAGTGAAAGTTGGTAGTGGAAAGATATAAAATCATCAGTGGGCATATGTATTCTTTATTGAAAAATAAACCTAAGATTTAAAAATAACTTTGAATTTACTTGTTTCATACATTAAGTCTTTGTTGTTGAAACGTCTATTCTTTCATCATTCAACCATACATACATTTCTCTATGTTGCAGTAAAATAGGATAGAAGCGATAAAATATGGCTTGTGAGTGTGAATTGTGTATGTTCCGTCATTTTGACAGAGGTTCAGTTCAGACGATGAGGTTGTTTTGAGTCATCCCCTGCGAGTGAAATAATCTGACATTATATCTATCCTTTATACGTTTCTGCAATAACACATATCAAACCCAACCGGTTTCAAATAGCAAGTAAAAAGATCCAGAAATAAATACATTGTGTACATGCTCTAGGATAACAATGGTAATTTTACTAGTTTTCATATTCCAAACTTCCAACCCTAACCATTCCCCATACTCAACTTACTACTCACAAACTCACAACAATGACATGTTGCGTGTGTATTATTAAGCTAAAGCATGAGTAACGTATAAAATCCATAACTTTCTGTGTGGAGAATTTTTCTGTAGTGATGATAATGTCCGTTGACTCAACAGGGTTGGGGTGAAATATCTACTGCGTATATAGAAAAGGGTTAAAAAAATGAATATCGTCTCATGCACAAAGCTTTACCAATCGCAATGTTAAAAAATACATTTGAAGAACCGATTGTTTAAGCTTAATGCATAAGCAGAGCAACAATGAGCATATTATAAGTATAGTTATTGGCTCGGTTCACTATTTCTCCAATATACATAGAAAAAGTCCCTACCTCCTATTCAAATAGATACGTTTTTGTAGTGTAGAGGAATCATCTATGTGCCTGTACCACTATGACACAATGATTGTAACGAACGCAATAATGGAAAGGTGCAAATGTAAATTCATCCCTGTTCCTGGGATGTAGCTGCAATAACTTGTATTTAAAAAAAGGGCTGCATTCCTATACGTGCAGACTAAAGCAAACGCCTAAAGTATATGAGCTACTAATGAATGAATCACAGGATGAGCACACCTGGAAAATGTTATATAATATAAGAGAAGTGAGTTCCATACTCAACGTATGATATTTAACCGAATCGAATATATT
This sequence comes from Lepidocyrtus paradoxus, assembly GCA_034696885.1. Classification (NCBI taxonomy): domain Eukaryota; kingdom Metazoa; phylum Arthropoda; class Collembola; order Entomobryomorpha; family Entomobryidae; genus Lepidocyrtus; species Lepidocyrtus paradoxus. The sequence continues at coordinate 8,759 of JAQGAH010000918.1, read as the reverse complement.
TTTTGCATTATAAATCCCCAGTTAAAAAAAGTGAATGAGGAAGAAGGGACAAAGGGATCATATTATTTTTACCAGTTCATTTCCCCTACCTGGATCTGACATAGCTTCCTCTTGTTTTATTCTAGGAAGATGGATCCAGAATAAGTTTTTAAGGTTGAAAGAAAGGAAGGAGGGATGACATGAATGTCAGTTAAGAGTGGGAAAATTTTCTCTCTATCTTTGGTTTTTGTGTGACAGTGAGCTTATTTTACGTTTGAAGAGTCAGTTTTAGCCTAACTTTTGTAATTTTCCACGATGGAGAAAGTTTCAAATATTCTAAGTTTTTTAATTTTGCTCAGCAGCGGCTGGCAATGTAAGTACCAAGTAAAATTACACATTTCATGATGTCCACTGACAAATTTTTTTTGACTTATCTACATCTTTTATCATGAGTTTTTATCGTACCTTTTCAGGTCTTGCACAGCGTACTCCAACGATATCCTTAATTTCCCAAGAACAAATTAAGAATATAGGAGGAACGGTAGAGCTTGAGTGTTCCGTTCAATATGCAAGGGACTACCCCGTCCTTTGGATCCGATTGGACAAAGAAACCGGACAAAACCATTTGACAATTTCGTATGGAAGTACGCTTATCATTCGAGACAGTAGGTTTAGTCTTCGCTACGACCCGAACAGCTCTCTCTACACGCTCCAAGTCAAGGATTTGCAGGAAACTGATGCTGGAACGTACCAATGTCAGATTTTAATTGGTGTCAGCAATCGAGTCGCAGCCAATGTCGATGTGCTCGTGAGAATGCCTCCAGTGATTTCTGATAATTCAACAAGATCACTTGTAGTGTCAGAGGGACAAGGAGTAAAGTTGGAGTGCTATGCTTCGGGCTTCCCTTTACCGAGGATTTCATGGAGGAGAGAGAATGATGCCATTTTGCCAACTGGTGGCTCAATTTACAGAGGAAATACGTTGATCATCAGCGCTGTCAAGTATGCCATAATGAAAATATCCAATTTTATGCAGAGGGAACATTAAAATAGAAAAATTTACTTTGTTGGATGCTAATTTTGAAAATGGCTAATTTTGTCCATTCCAGAAAGGAGCACCGAGGCACCTACTACTGCGTAGCTGAAAACAGCGTCGGACGTGGGGCTAGAAGAAACATTGCCGTGGAAGTAGAATTTGCACCGGAAATATCCGTACCCCGACCCCGAGTTGGACAAGCCTTACAATATGATATGGACTTACAATGCCATGTTATAGCATATCCTCCTCCAGCCATTACGTGGCTTCATAATGATGTCATCCTGAGCAATAACCAGCATTACAGGTAAATAAGTCAAAATTGATTTAGAAAACTATCAAAATATTTAATCGAAAACGTGCATAACTTGAATTCGTTTCTTTGCAGAATTTCTCATTTTGCAACCGCTGATGAATACACGGACACGACGCTTCGAGTTATCACTATTGAGAAGCGACAGTATGGGAGATACTCGTGCAAGGCTGCTAATAAACTTGGGGTGGATGAATCCCATGTCGAGCTTTTCGGTATGTCTTTAATTGCAGCAAACATTTATGACTTGCTCTCATGCATAAAAATATTTTAGTAAAAGCTAAAATTATCAAGTACTTTTCAAGTGGAAGCATTCAAAACTCTATAAGTATTTCTGCGTATGCATGAAATTCAATTCAATGTTTTGAGTAGCTAATAAAATTATATAATAATGAATATTTCAATTTTAATGTAATCTACAGTTATAAATGCTGAACAATTTAGTATAAATCTTTTTGCTGTTAAAATTAAAAATATTGACTATCTAAAAAATTTCCTATACATTTTTAGAGTATGTTTCTGTATATGATAATGAATGACGCTTGTGTCGTGTTGTAGTTTATGCTAACTTTCTATGTTGTTTTGTGTTCGTGTCACTTGTGCAGAAACCGTTGTGCCTGTTTGTCCACCTGCTTGTGGACTGACATATTATGGAGGAGCGACAACTATTTCTGCCACTTTCAGTATCATTCTGGTGGCTCTCTTTGCTACTATTATGTGGTAGGAATATGTCATATTTTATCATATCATTTAGATTTATTATGATTACAAGTATGTGAATATTATTTTATCTGTTTCGCAGTATATTTGGCATTTAAATGAAATATTCCGAATTTTACCAATTTTAGAGGCCTTAGTACCCGATCAAACCTACAGGAAACGTCTAATACCTGACGACAACTTACTCTGGAAATGGTTTGGGATCCCAGTCGTTAGCTCTTCATCCTCATCTCTTATCACAGCCCTAGTATTTCTTAGAACAATTTCTGTAGCATTCATGACATTCCGGTTTTCTTCATTTACTTTGATGATAACATAGAACTGAATAACATTCCATGACGGTAGCTATCTACAAAAATGGTAGCTAGACTTATCCTAAGATATTCTGAAACTAAGATAGACATGCGCAATACATGACGTAACAATTTAGATGTTTTCAAAACAGACACACAACACAGCCTATATAGTTTTAAATTAGTTTCGCACAATGAAACATTTTACCCCGTGAAATCATGCTTTAAATTTTACTTTGGATTCAGTGATTTGTAGTCTTTGTAGGCAAAATTAACTATTGTAACTGCAAACGAAAGTGTTCAAATAATTGATAGCATATTATCAACTTTGTACTTTTTGTGCTATTATAGCAAACAGTATTTAAAACTCTGGATATGATATTTAGTGTACAGATCTGAATTTTTGTAAGGTCATTTTACAAAGTTATACACATTTTGGGATTTTTGAGTTAATTGTGTAAGCCCACAAAAGTAATTAATTTTGCATCCAACAACTCATGCTTGCCATTCTCATTTTATTTTGGTAATTATGATACGCTGAAGATAAATATAGTAATATTTATTACAAAATTAATGATAGAGTCTTCTTCAGAACAAATCGAGAATATTTATTCAAACAGGAATTCGAGATATCTTCTTGACATGCAAAACCTTGTGATTAACATTGCCATAAAATAATACAGTTACTGTCTAAATATGTATGTATCTCACATTTCCTACCTATTCGTAAATAAACAAAATATTTTTACGAAGCATACTGCTCAGTATAAGCCAGTTTAGAGCATGTCCATATCGATGATAATGCATATTTAATTGTGGAGTAAAACAATACCGTTACATCAAACTGTGTACAAGTATACATCTGAGAAGTATTTTAATTAATAATTTGTCGAATTTAAAGTATCATTCCTGTTTCAAATTTTTTCTTATGTTCTTTAGGTTATGTCTTTGAAGCACAGATACGTCAAATATTCTTTCGTATTCCATTTGTTAACTCGAGTTAAAGCCAAAGAAACAGTTATTATTGATTTTGTTTGTTGCAGTAATTTTAGTTGCTTAATTTATAACCAACCATTCTGCTATGAGCATATTACTTAAAGGAACAGAGAGCGGCACAAGTAAATGTACTTATATCTTGGCATGTTTTTAATCTATTGTAAGTTACAATTTGTAACTTGGAACTAGTGATTGATACCGGAATAATAGAATGGAATAATGAATTTCATTACTATAGTAGACTACTAAATATTAGCATGTTGATGATTTTGTATTTTTTTTTTGTTCGCGAGAGAAAAAAGTTGATTTAATGTACAAGTATCTCATGTTTATACATTGTAATAATTTTTATGGATATAATGATATGTAATAAATTCTTTTAATTTTAAGATGATATATTATAGATAATCCTTGTGATCGCTTAAAGGAGAATTATTGCTAATCAAAAACATTTCATATCATGCATTATTTTCATATAAAAATTAAAATTAGTGAGTGGACTCTCATTACACGGCATTCGGTTGCCAATACAATGTTGCTTTTTATTAATGTGACATTTACCTAATTATTTTCCGTAAAATATTAACGCAATGTTTCCAAATCATTGTCACAATTAGAAAGCTGCCATCTAGAGAAACCCCTTGTCATAATATATTCACATTTGCTCATATACTCACTCACAACGATTATCAGATGAAATCATAGTCACTCAATCTTTGGCTCCGGATTGTTACTTTTTGAGATTGGTTAAATTGGAGGATACTTTTGGTCTGCAGTGGGATGGACCCTCCCGAACTTTTGACAATCGATGTAAAGTTGCCTAATGAAAATAATTTTAAGATGCTTCCCATTTAAACTCTATCGCTTTAAGGTTCATTCTCATAATATCTGATTGCTATTGTTATAGTGTTGGAGGGAGGTGTTGAAGCGGGTGAAGAATCCTGAAGACCTAAAGGCATGCAGTGAAACTTGTCTTCTCTTCCAGGACCTTTTGTGGAACAAAAAGAACACGTTTCTTTTTAATCTGATCATCCCGAAGATATTTAAATATCTTCCAGAGCCTATAGAAGCACGAGGGGGTGACGATGACGAAGATTTCGTACCGCCAGGTCTAGACTTAAAACCTGTATACGATTGCCGAGCAGTGTGCAAGGACTGGTGCAAATCCATTGACCAATTTGTAGAGGAAAGTTTTTATGGAGTTCTCTTTGAGTATCGGTTTCCCGATGGAAACTGAAAGGTTTTTGAACATGTTCGGACAACATACAGGCAATCCCTTTGTTGGGAGGAGGGTGGCTATTGACCATAGTAGTACCTTGCTTTTGACTCCACCCCAGGGGGATGACCAGAACGTGAACGAGGGTGTGGATCGGGCTGAGATTTTTCATATTGCGAAGACACGTCAACTGTTGAGCCAATATGGAAAGGAAATCCGGGTCCTGAAACTGTCTGAAACCCTGGAAAATCAGCACCTCGCCCTCTGCAAAAATCTTCAAACGATGTTAAGCCAGTTACCGAATTTGCGTGAATTACGAGTGGACGATATGGGCATGCCGGACATGGCGGACTTGGAGGAAATGGTGAACATGGCGGTAGAACAAGGAAATATGGATGAGCTCCCTGATTATATTGCCGCCAACCCACTACCTCCCCTTCCGCATTTGGAGTGTGTTCATATCCCTCGTCTAAATCCGGTTATGGCGAGATCCATCCTTCAGAAGTACTCACCTCAGCTGAAGGACTTGGCAACTTGTTGGGATCCAACTCGATTTCCAGAGGAATTTTCACGATTAAGCTGCCTGAAATACTTACAGTTACTAAAGTTTGACGCTTCAGTATCCCTTCAGGGTTTACGACAACTTCAGTCCCCACTGGAGACACTATATTTGGGCGTAAAATGGGACGAAAATGAACCGATCGTGTGGCCCGTCGACGAACTGTTTCGGAGCATCCACCATCTCCCTATACGGATTTTAAGCATCCGTTTACCCCCACGTGGTGTGTCTTTGCAGCAGTCTCCTCAAGTACCACCAGAACTCAGACCCCGCCATGAGTCAATTAAATCTGTCCGTCTAGCTGGTCCTATTGCCAGCTTATCGTTGAACGTCCTTTGTTATTGCCCCAATTTGGTGGAATTTGAGATTGACATTGGCTTCACCCGCACCCAACCTCTGGTAGAACATCCAAGTGGCGTTGCTGAATTGTTCGATGTCATTGCCCTCATTAGAGAGGGTCGAGATTTGTACGAGTCCAACATTTGGGAAATCACCCCTAGTCTGCAATTGTTAACAGTGATTGACTTTGCTACTGCCGCAGAGGACCATTGGTACTCTACATACGACCGGACTACGTACGAGTATAATAATCGTCAAAACTGAAGTCAATGTTGGAGGTCCATACTGGAGGATTTAGAGAAATGATTTTAATGCACTGCTTACTTCAAGCCCCAAAGTTTTATTTAAGTAGAGACTGTCTAAAGTCTAATTTAATATTCAGTAGACACGCTTTGTAAATATGAGAAAATTGGTAATCTTTGTAACAACCCCGACTGAAAAATTCCATTGTGCAATCACATGATTCGAGAAAATCTGTTATATTAAAATGTTTAAAGATGAAAAATTTTAAAAGCCGTTCGGCTCAAACTGAATTTGAAAGTTTAGTTCAGAATATCTCTAGCTTTATGTCCATACTTTGCAGTTTCTAACATTACTCATTAAAAAAGTCGAAGATAGCATTTCTCCAACATTGCGGTTTGCATATTGCACGACTATGCTCTCACCCCATCATCACTAAAATTGATTCACTTTCATCTTTGAAAAGAACGTTACCGGATATCATGGTGAATTTTTGCCCAATCTTTGTCGCTATTTTAAAGTATGATCTGCAAATACCCAAGTCATAAAACTTTTTTCAAATATTAATTGAAATCTGCTCTACAACATACTAAATTTTGATGACTTGGGTATTTGCAGATCATACTTTAAATTGACTAGGAAGATGAGCATAAAAATGTCATTTCCCCCCTTCAGTCAACCATATTCCACATTGTGGCATTATTGGTAACTATGGATGATGATGATAAAAACTTTTAAAAACAATGCATGAAACCTTGCATATGGAAATGTAATGGAGTGTTATTATGAAAATATGCTTCATTATGGTTTTGAGGTCGTTCCGCGGGTTTGTCCGTCTGTGTGCCAACCTGTAAGCACAATAACTCACGAACGCCTTTGAATTTCCAAATTCTAACTTCGGCTATGTATATAGGTATGTATGAGTCATGCGCAGAAGAACTTCGGCGATGGGTCAGATCTAATCAACGCTCTCGTCTCAAGGGAAAGAAAAAAGTCAAACATTTATTTAACCAGTATAACACGCATTTTACCTTAAGAAACCCAATTCCCTAATCCAAAACTACGTTTCTTCGTATAACTATGACTCACATGGAGCCAGAGTGTAAAAGTAATTCAAATCGCAATAATTCGCATCAAATTCGACACATGCAGAGTTGGGCAAAAATCCAGAACTACTTTTCTTAATATAACTATGACTTGCATGAAGCCAGAGTGTAAAAGTCATTCAATTCGCATCAAATTCGATACATGCGTAGTTTAGGACATGCAGAGTTGGGCAAAAATCCAAAACCACTTTTTTAAATATAACTGTGACTTGCATGAAGCCATAGTGCAAAATTCATTCAATTCGCATCAAATTCGATACATGCGTAGTTTAGAATATGCAGAGTTGGGCAAAAATTCAGAACTACTTTTCTTAATATAACTGTGACTTATATGGAACCAGAGTGTAAAAGACATTCAATTCGCATCAAATTCGATACATGCATAGTTTAGGACATGCAGAGTTGGGCAAAAATCCAAAACAACTTTTTAAAATATAACCGTGACTTATATGGAACCAGAGTGTAAAAGACATTCAATTCGCATCAAATTCGATACATGCGTAGTTTAGAATATGCAGAGTTGGGCAAAAATTCAGAACTACTTTTCTTAATATAACTGTGACTTATATGGAACCAGAGTGTAAAAGACATTCAATTCGCATCAAATTCGATACATGCATAGTTTAGGACATGCAGAGTTGGGCAAAAATCCAAAACAACTTTTTTAAATATAACCGTGACTTATATGGAACCAGAGTGTAAAAGACATTCAATTCGCATCAAATTCGATACATGCGTAGTTTAGAATATGCAGAGTTGGGCAAAAATTCAGAACTACTTTTCTTAATATAACTGTGACTTATATGGAACCAGAGTGTAAAAGACATTCAATTCGCATCAAATTCGATACATGCATAGTTTAGGACATGCAGAGTTGGGCAAAAATCCAAAACAACTTTTTTTAAATATAACCGTGACTTATATGGAAGCAGAGTGTAAAATACATTCAATTCGCATTAAATTCGATACATGCATATTTTAGGACATGCAGAGTTGGGCAAAAATCCAAAACCACTTTTTTAAATATAACTGTGACTTATATGGAACCAGAGTGTTAAAGACATTCAATTCGCATTAAATTCGATACATGCATAGTTTAGGACATGCAGAGTTGGGCAAAAATCCAAAACCACTTTTTTAAATATAACTGTGACTTATATAGAACCAGAGTGTAAAAGACATTCAATTCGCATCAAATTCGATACATGAATAGTTTAGGACATGCAGAGTTGGGCAAAAATCCGCAGTTGTGCTACGTTGAGCCGCCCCAAATTCCAGAATGTTTCAATAGCGGATTGTGTCTACATCTCTACTGCCTTCCGGTAGCCAGCTCATGCGTGTGGAGTTTCCAATAGAATAAATAGAAGGAAGTTCTATGATGATGCCGTGGTTTTCTTGAAGAGCAATGGTGAAAAAACGGACAAGATTTGTCGTTTGTTAGTATTTTCTGATGGGTTCCATTTCATCCGTCCTACTGACAGATGTGAGTGGTGATGTTCGAAGTTGAAGGCGTGTGCATGCTGCTGATGGAATTTAAAGAAGAAATTCCAAAAACGAAACAAAGTGGGAGCACCAAAAGTAGAGTAAGTTTTGCCAGTTAATTTTGTTTCGGCTATTTTGTCAATTGCTGAGCAAGAACAGGCATTGGGCCAAAATAAGCTGGTGAGAAGATTCCATTAGAATCGTGCATTACATTTCCATGTCATGGGTTCAGTGAGAAAGCTGACACGCAACTGGAAGAAAATGGGCTGCGGTAAGCTGAGCACACCAGAACTATCTGGGCCCAGGATGTTATGATGCTTGCGATTAAGGTTTGAATAATGCAAGCTATGCCACGTTACTACAACGTGGTCCATTAGGAGTCAAGCATGCCATGTTGGGTATGGTGGGGCAAAAGATCGGGCTAATAAGCTGACAGGGACATTATAATGGTCTTAACTCTGTTATCTAAGTCCAAGAGTC
>JAQGAH010000917.1:0-21879 GCA_034696885.1 Lepidocyrtus paradoxus | reverse complement strand
GCGACAGCTTTTGTCGCATCATTGCAGAATTTGGCGAACATGAGAAGAACAAAAAAAGAAACTTGTGGCATGTCGGGGAGTCATTCCTTTTGTCCGTGATTCAATTAGACAAACTTAATTTAATGGAATATGGCAATAAGTAAATATTAATACTTGAAATAAAATGAATTAGTTTGGACATAGTCATGAGTCATGCCATGCTTTCCATTTTTCTTAAAGTTAGCAATTCGACGCTTTTTCTGTCATTTTAGAAGAAGGCAATAACGTTTTTAACGACTGATGGGATAATGACTTTGGCATTGAGAGAGGACCTTCTGTTTTTAATCAAGGCTAATATTCCTTCTCCACTTATTCTCGTCTGGTGTCAACCATCCGCCATCCGCAGACCCCTGCTCAAATTTGTAGCTTTAAATGGTAATGGCAATGGCATTTTGAAAGGATATGACATTGTGATGTTTGAAGATCTTTAAAAAAGATTTAGTATGGGAGTGACACGTATACAGTATCATATAATGTGAAACAGGAAATGAGACAACCAAATCCCTCTTCAGTTTTCATCGTTTCTTCCCATTTAACGGAAAAGTGCACATATGATGATGACGATAGCACATGTGCTAGCAGTTTGTTTGGTGGCGACATGACATCCACATCATACGCCAGACTAATAGCGTTGATACGCCGAGCATATAATGTCTACTCCGATTCGACTTTGATTTTTTTTAAATAGTTGATGGTGAATCCATTTTAGGGATCACCATTCTTCCATTCCCATATAACAATCTCTCAAATTATGTAATAAGATGCAAAGCAATAAGGACATGACATCCACCCAACTTCAAAAAATCTCCAGACCAGACCCAAGACAAAATGCGGCCCTTTGTTTGTAGGATACGCGGTTGTGGCCACTTTTCCCTGCCTTCCTCACCAATATCCATACCCTTACCCTACCCACTGGGATATCATATAGTCTTCACTTGGCTTCAGAGCAGTTCTGAATAATCAGCATCGTTTTTTAAAACCTGATAAGACGGTACATAATGTAATATGCATAATACGACGAGATCTCGGAAGATGCGGAGTATGAAGATGCGGAGATCTGTAAAGTACAATCGCAATCCATGTTAAAAAAGGAGGATCAAAGACGGCCTTTGCGGCATCTTAAGTAGTTTCCCATGTCTCGTTCCTTTTGTTCCATCTCATACGAATGGGTTCATATGTATGACGGAATTAGAGGAAGGAAATCACAACACCACACCAGTACTAAACCGTCTGAAATGACCCGAAAGCTACTACACACCAAAAAGACAATATCAACGTGTGTATCACAGGCTTAGCAAGAGGATCAGAAAAGAGTTAAACTTTTACAGGTTTACATAGTCAAAAATCTATTTTCAACATTCAGTTCTAATCTGGTGTGAATGGGTTGGTTAGAATAGGAGGAACAAAACAGTGCAGTGGTAGGGTTTGTAAATGAACAAAGAATTTGTAAAATTCGAGGGGAACGCAGCTAATACCATGCATTATACGTGTTTTCCGTCTAACTCATAAATATAACTAATTCCTTTCTTATGGATCTGAACTGAATTATTGTAAAACAATCAAACAAATGATAATCGTATTAAAAGAAAAGATTATGTATTATGTAGTTAATGAAAGCATGCATTAATTCATAATCTAAATTAAAGACTACTATTTTTGTGGTATATGTATACATAATATATCAAATAAACTAAAACGAATTGTACATTTTTTCTCAATTATTTATTAATTCATCAGTCCAATGTTTAATGTCTTAATCTATTAGTTTTTTATAAGTTGGAAATACATCATACTTTGGCAATCGAAAAACAACGACAATTACTAACAAACTAAAGAACGTCACGACAATTATATCTAAATATGAACTGCTCCATTGTCGGTTGCATAGAGTATTAAGGCCAATTTTACGGTGGTAATGAAAAGTACCAATAAATCCTATAACTAAATATGTGATAAATTTTTGAGTTAATTATTAATTGTTACAAAGGATGTAAAAATTAAATCCTCCTGGCTTTAGCCTGTGTCTGCGCCTGGCGTCGAAGCAAGTTGTAGATCTTTTCCTTAATCCATTCCTTTGTGCAGGGAGCGTACGTGCTGCTACTTTTCTGAAAGCTGAAATTAACGGATTGACATATAATTAATCCTCAGCAGACTAATGCTTGCGCAAGATTATAAATCAATTACATTTCAGTGTTAAGCATGTATAAGCAGTTTCGAAATTCATAATTACACTTACACCAAGCAAGACAAGTCACCAAGCTGGTCAATGAACCCGAACAACTCAGAAATATCATAGGAAATCGATGGTTGTTGAGGATTCAGGCGTTTGAGCTCCGTCTCATAGATCCTACAAACCCCTTCCATGCACTCGTTCACCGTCTCGTAGTCGTTGTAAGTCCGGGTCATCGGCGATGGGCCGGACTGAATCATCAAGATTGTGTGCGCCTGAAAGAGAATACATGATTAATTAATATTCGAAATTTAAAAGTTAGCTCACAATTTTATTAAAACGGAGCCTCCAAATTAAGTGGATAGAACATTCAAACAAATCATGAACCACCACTACCACACCATTTGAGAGACGACTTGGAATAATTTTGTTTCATTGAACATTACAAACTGAATTAAATCAAATATTACATCACCATTATAAAATTTCTTATTTACATGGAATTGACTTACCATTTTCACTACCGTAATTGACTGCTCACTAAATGGTTCTCCAAATTAAAAACGGTACCCAAAAGTCCGAACGAATCTGTACTCAAGATAAGCAAATCCAATAAAAAAATTAAAGCACTTTAGCTTTTAATACCTGCCGTCACCTGCTAGCAATAACGATTATCGCCACCAAACACCATTAAGTTAAATGAACACTCCTGATTTAAAGTGTTAAAGCATGAAGCAAAATTATAAAATCCCAAAAAGCCTTTTAAACCGGACGCGACAATTACTTACGTCCTTTGGAATAGTTCAGTTTCTTCCTTAAAAATTCCTTTACGATTTACAGCTTCCTGACGAGACCGAGATCTGAAAATTGCGAAATATAATTAGCTAACTACCAAAGTGTCCAAAAAGCACAATTTAGAATTTTTTAATGTCCATCAAAAGAAAAATATCTCATTTTCCCATTTCCAACCTAAAAAAAATCCATGAACAGAGATACGACAGGGCATGCTGTTGATGAATGGCAATGCAATTGTTATTGTGAGTGAGTGCACTGGAGAAATACTATAGCCGCCTATCATGTCCATGCCTGGAATAGGTGCACGACATGAAATACTTGAAAGTCAGCAGACCTCAAACGGGGCGATGTAAGGAAATCAGCTACATACTAAACGGATATGCTACAATTCACGCTCTACAGATGAAGACATCAAAATAAGAACAAAGGAGTGGCATCATTTCACGGCATTTCACATTCTGTTCTGAGTCAGAGATGACGAATCTAAAAAAGTTGGGAATGCCATGTAAAATGTTTCGAAGTTTATGGGCCAAAAACATGGATTTTCACATTAAATGGGATAAACGATAATAATTTAATCTTCTAACTACGTATTTGTACAAATTCATCAAGATATATACAATTTGCGTAACTATAACTATGATAAGTTAAATGTAATACTGGAAATTCGAATCCGGAAACGTATCGAAGTGGCTGAATATCTTTTCGACCATAAAACTTGGATGCTACCTATTATCATGTATTATTAGTCACAAGTATAATGCATCTGAAACAACGTTTTCACTACAAATATTGAATATTTGACCAAACAAACGTTGATTATGCATAGCAACAGACAACATTAATATGGTTAGTTGGGTTGGAGTAAATTTTGGACCTTGAATTTCTTTTCAAACACTACTTTTTGTCACCTAAGCAGTTTCAGTAAGTTCTGTAATAATACAGATATGTCAACTTCGCAATCACCTGTCAAATTTTTAAAACGTCAAATTTCATCAAATATGTTTGCCTTAGACTCCATCCCCACACCCACCTTTCTTGATAACGTAAACATAATTCCGTTTGGCTTCAACTTGAAAAGCACAGAAAACTGGATGCGATACTGATTTTCATCCAGTTCTGTGACACGGCACGGACGGACGGACACACTATTTGAATAATTTCCCTCACTACACCACCTTTCCTAAAACACAGCTTTGTTAGCTGTGTTAATAAAGCTGTGCGTTAATTTCCCTTACAAACAGGCTACGTTACATTATTATGACGAGGGCAAACATGGACCATAAAGGATAAGATCTTATAAAATTACATATAGGATGGAAGATGCCACAGGATTTTCTTAAAAGATCTAGTTAAAGATGCCTATTTTACGGGGGAAAATCCAATAAATTTATTATCATTTGCTGCCATCTGAGAAAGAAAGTTGATTGACAAAAGCGACAAATGTGTTTACACGAGTGAGGGCCACGCCGCCCTACTTGCCACTGACGCACATTTTCTCTGCACTCGGGACCGGCATGAGCAACTCAATATCCCTCTTCATTTTCTATCACCGCAACTCGTAGAAAATTTACATGAAGTCATTATACGGATGACTCTGAATGAGACTGAAATCTGAAATCTGATCTTATGTTTGGGCTGGGTAATATGTAGTACAACAGCATTGAGGCAAATGAAGATGAGCAAATAAGCCGAAAAGATATATGGATTAGGATTTTAACGATGGAAAAACAATAAATGAGTGTTTTTCTTGCATTAAGAACTGCCCCACTTTATTTATCCATCCTTCTGCATAGTTTTTTCTTCTGGCTAATGTAATAAAGGGAAGATGCCGCAAAAAGGGTATATTTTACGCATAAGCTGTCAATCTAAATGAAAAAATCTTGCAAACTGTGCATGAGATATTTCCCTTTCATAGTAAAACTCGTCTTGGAAGGAGCCGAGTGAATGTAGACATTTCACGGGTGAAAAAACAGCGCACCTTTTTCATTAAGGATTATGATTACCTACGCATTATTACATAATAGAATTACATAAAAGGACAAACAGCACCGCACCAAAGATGCCACTAAAAGCGAACAAGGAGTGCACCCTGCACCATCACATCACTATTTGGTTTCGGCTTGATGCTCTGCTTCTGCTCCAAAATGCGGAGTGAAGCTGAATGGAAATAAGAGTAAAGGAAATTTTCATTGTCCATTTATTACTCAACATAATTCATGGACTAAATAACCGGCTAAGGTGAAGCTGGCGTTCCTCCGCCACAACAAAAAAACATTTGGTACATTATCCGTCCGTCTTTTCAACCTTTGTCGGTGTCTTCGCATAAGGATTCAATTCAGCGATGACTACACTTGTGCGTTGGTCGGGGAGTCTTGTGAAGTCGGCGTGTTTTACACTTGCCGATAGAATGCCGGCAAAACGGCAGGCTAAGCACAAGCGCATTGTATTCTAATAAAAAGGGATTTTTGCTCTTGTTTTCAAGCAAAAATTTAAAATTCTGTTTTGATATGAAACATACAATAAAAATCATATAGTTTGGGTGGGTGCAGAAGAAGCCTTTCAATTAAATGTAATCTCAATAGAGTGGTCTTATCAGTTTCATTGTCAGTCTTTATGCATTGCTCGAAGGGAGAAGAGAAAGCAGATGGTATGCCTTATCCAGAGATGGAATGGTGGGAATGGAGTGGACTGAACTCTTCTTTATCATATTGATGATCATTATCAGAGGAGAGCCTCTTGCCAGAACTAAAAAAAAATATGATTTTTGTAACCTTGATCTTAATGAAGGATCTCTCCGAAGGGTCTGGCTGTACAAGGCTTGTATTTTTATGCATGCCCTCACTTGACTTGTTGGCTGCTGCGTGCAATAATTCTCCCATCTGGCGCATGCCAGCCTCCTCCCTAATCACTTCTGGTCACAGGTGCTATTTCGAAGGTAATGATTTGGCACGAGGAAGTAAAACTTTGTTCGGGAGGGATTTTGAGGTGGAAAATTGAGAAAAACTGGAACAGATGTGGAGGTGGTGGTGATCGTGATCTTGGCGGCGCGCCGGAAAGGACAAGCTAAGCCATACTTGAGGAAGAACAATGAAGGGTATATCATCTTCCTGAAAAGTATTCAGGTCAATGTTTACCTTAGACGTTTAATCTGAAGTCTGATTTCTGTGGAGGGCCTATGATTTCAACTGGCAGGGCGCATTTGCTTTGTTTTCAGTTTCAGTCGTCCATACGTACGTGTGCCCTGTGTATATTTTTAGAACGGGAGGCAAAGGGACAGATGTTCCTCGCATCTTTATCAGGTCTGACAGGATCCAGAAGACTCCTTTTGCTCCCATCTTATATCTTCACTTTTGACATATCCCTATTTCAACGTTCAATGTCAATGCTCCTTCCTCAAAGTCAAGGTTCCAGTGGGAGCTTATTTACAAAAACTTTAAACGCCAAATGCTACAGAGTTTAAATAATGCATGGTTGCATGCATCCTGGATAAAGTGACTTCTGGAAGATGACGGAAGCCAGATGTTCAAATGTTAAAAAATTAGGGAGAATTATTGCGGTTGAATTGTTAATTTATAAAAATCCTCTTATCTTTTTCCCTACTCCACTGCAGTTTCCTATTTGAATTGTGTTTTTTGTCGTTGTCAAAATTGGCAATAAAATGAATTGGATGGATGGATTTCTACATGAAAATGAGTTTTGACAGACGGTCCTGGTGGCTAATGATTTCCCATTTGCATATCATTTGAGTGAGAAAAATCGGTTGGGCCTCTGGAGAGATGAGTACTGAGGACCATGCGGTAAGTGAGAAGGGATGAACTTGACTGGACCAAGATGCAAATAAATATAGCAAGTTTTTTTATCAGCTACGACCACGGCACGTGCCGGCTGTTGTTTCTGGAGCGTGTGATGCTTCATATATTGCTTTATCTGTAACAGGTTTTCATTACGACATGTTAAATCCACTGAAATCTTTAATTGTTTTTTATTATTTTTAGTGTTACCATAACATACTAAGTATATTCCGTAATAGGTATATCGAACGTATCAGCTTCAATCAAAACATTTGCCTTTTTTATGCCAGTTCTTCACGCATATGCGAAAAGTTTTTTTCTTTCTTTGATTCAACGGTCAAGCGTATTCCCATCCCGATAACATCTATCATTTTTCTCTACCATTTTTTCACAAGCTGCTCATGTACATATTATTTCATGAATACAAGAAGCAGAACCGGTGATTGATGATGAGTTTAACAGTTTCGTACATTCTGAGCAAGCAAAGCTACATTTACAAGAAATAATCACAACGAATTCAGGAATTTTCGCAAGTCATTAAAACTTTAAATCGAATATTTGTATTTTGGCTCGTAATAATGGCCTTCCCATGTTCATTCCAAAAGTCAATATTTGATCATGGAAAACAGCAAATTCTTTCCTACGTTCTCAGAACCTCAAGAAGAATGCAATTTTTTTACTTCGTGGTATTTGAGTAAGGCGCCACTCACCATTTCAATACGGAAGCAGAGAAGATCAAGAAAAACGTCAGGAATGATTAATCTGACGTTTTCAATTTTTGTTGGTCCTTCTACAAAAGTGACGATATGCATTGACCGAGGTAGAAATTGACTTCTGTTCAATTTAACTTATAACAGGCAAATTCTCTATCACTTGGCGGATCAGGTGAATGGCAGAAGCAGAGTCACGTCAACACCATGATTCAGCCAAAAAATGAAAATATTTTTATTGCACGCTATTAGCTCCATAATAAGTACATCTTTACTCTCAACTCTGAGAACCCTTGTAAGCAGCAGGCCATACCCAATAAAAAGACCTTCAGCTAGCCTTTTACATCCCCAGCACAGGTGCACTCCAGGGAAATCATCAACTTTTAACGAATTCATATAACATTCCATATTCCATTCCCCAACTGAAGAAAAATGTTTAAAATATGTGCATAAATTTGAAATAATATTTCCTATTTCATATAAATATGAGGAAGAGCTTTTGAACCGTCACCACCACGGTCTATGGCAAGGTACCATCATCATCGTCATATAAGAATTTCTGTTGATGAGTGACAGGCATGTAACAAGAGGGAAGAGATCCCATATCATTCTTATATCGCATCACGAGAGGCTGTAGAGGCCGTTCACTTTCTTTCTCGTAAAAAAATATCTTTTTCTCTCTCTTCCTTATTCCTTCTGGTGAATACTGAATACCGCAACAATAAAAAAATGTGTATTTCCCAACAAGGACCTTTGACAGTTAGCCAGGGAGCCACCAACCAGGATCCCGATTTCTCGCATTCCTTCTCTTTTCCTTGAGTAGAAGCTCATAAATATAAAAAATCTTGTGCCCCTTGTCTCCTCTCCTCCTTGTCCTTGTCTTAGGAGAGCCCAGCTGAATAAGATTAGGAAAGGATAGGTTATTGTTCTCATCCAGTAGTTGAATTAAAAAACGGGAAGGCGAGACTGAATAATTTATACGAGATGATATGAAGGTATGCTCCACTCTTGGTCTTATCTTTTCAACGAGTTCCACATTCCAATCAAACAACTCATTTTTATTATTCATACAATAACTCTTGTCTAACATGCTTAGAGTTGACTATACTGTCGAGAGAGAACTTTCAGAGAGAAAACTGCTGACTTGTTGAGTTACAGAAGGATGCTTACTGACCATCACCACATTGTTGTCATATCATCATGTTATCATCATGATTAAACTAATGCTCTCGTCCAAACCCAATTTAACTGGGTTGTCTTCTCCTCGTTTGTTTTAATGTGTGTATCCCACAGCAGAGCAATTCAGATGACAATGGAATGATGAAATGTATAATTTTCCTCCCAAGATGTTCCTCCTGATGATACTCCAACCGAAAACTATTTTTGGTTACCTTTAAGGGCTCTTCAAACAAGGAGAGAAGAGATGAGACAGCGTACAAGCATTATTTACATTTTTTTTATTTTATGAAAAGGGGAAACTGTCAGATTAATCTCATCTCCAACAAGTCATGCTGAAAAAAAATTCAACTGCTTTTTTTTAAAGTTCACACATTACATCATTCTCATTCTGAAGCCACCTAAAACACCACCCTGATGCTCCCAGTCCCATATCCACCTGTTTCAGTTTGTGTGTGGCTGTAATAAGAATGTGACTGTGTGAAATCACTTGTTCGAGAGGAGATCGAGAGTGAACTTTTGTTCTCCTCCTTTAACATCAACAAAAATTCATCATCACGTCACACAACTCACATTAACCATGAGAAAAGGGTGGAGTGCCTTGAATAATATTTTGGAGCTGGATAGTATAAATTTCCCCTTCCACACACTTGTTCCTCTCCATCCGAGTTCCAGGGCAGACCAAAAAAAAAAACTCATATTATTTTTTATTTATTATAACGATTACTGTTATTATTCTTCCTGGTACTCCAAAATAACAACAGAGACTAGGGACTACCTTCTTTTCAGTTGAGAAACGAGATGAGAGATACTACGTGGATGAAAAAAGGATTGAGAAAAAAGCCAAGGGACTGAAGAGAAGGGAGAAGAAAAAGGGAAACGTTTCTATTTTTACTCTTGACGTAAGCCTAACTCCAGTAATGAGGATGAGGATGAGAAAATCGTAAGGGTTCAGTTCCGAGTTCCACGACAATACTCCCTTCTTGTCAAAAGATCACGTTTTTTTTATTGTTGGAGCTTGTTCGTGTTCCTCCAAAGGTGATATATAGGATTTGATATGAAGTGAGACAGAGTCCGTTTGCTTGAACCAGGCTGAGAAGAAGGGTAATGGGTTGAGGTCGAATCCTTTTCCACCTCTCAATAATAAACTGACCAATCGACAGAGTCATGAAACTATGCTATGGTGAATTTGCTGTGATACTGATTTCAAAATGAATATAAGAAAATTTGGTCATATAGCATTCATGATTTATTATGTCAACCATAAATGCACAAGCATCTATTTACTCATGAATGCACATAGATTTGTATATTTTTTGACAAAATTGTAACAAGCCATAAAATTTTTTTGAACCGTGTGGACTTATAGCGATAAGCAATCTTCATTATATTATGGGGCATATATGTAACTTTCATAATAAAATTAAGTCAAGTTGTTGGTGGGATGATAAGAACAGCTAAGCGATAACATAGAATTGCACTATGTGTGTATCTTGTTTGCTTAATTCAAGCAGCAATTCGCTTAAGTAGCATGAAAATGACAGCAATGAAATTATCTCTTACTTTCAATAATTTAATATTTGCAAGTTGATTCACCAATTTTCCGATAAGAAAATTCAGACAGATTATCATTACAAACTTCACTGTCAGCATTTTATGTAAGTTGTAAAAAAGCATCAAATTATTTCAGTTAATAAAGAATAAATAACAAAAGATTTAAAAAGCAGCAATTTGATGTGCCTATTTATTTCAGTCATGTTATTATATTGAGTTTTTAACAGTTGGTGTGTTACAGTAATGTGCAATGATGTTCAAACATTAAACAAGATTACTAAAACTAACATAAGTGAAAAGAAAATCATATATACCATGAAATTAAACTGTCCATAATATGGCGTTTAACGAGATGTCTCAATCTCAAGAAGTTTCATCAAAAACACGCTCTGAGCTTTAGCCGCCTCATGTGTCGGAAGTTTTTTCAGCTTTTCAGCTAGCATCTTGCAAAATTCGTCAATCTCTGAATTTGTATTTTTCTCACTAATCTGTATCGAGGAGACTTCTGTGTCCCTGGTAATTTCCAGATACGTTATAGCGGAAGGGGGGACGCGATGATTGTAGAAAGCAAGAAATTTTCCATCGACATACATTACAAAGCGATCTTCCTCACAAACTATTTCAAATTTGTATTCGCGACCTTGCTTGAATGGATATTGGCCTTGGTGGTGACGTTCCTCCGTACCCCAGGCACCATGAAACATCGTGTTACGGACGACAAAACTGTCGTTGGGATGAAATCGAGGATTGCAGTGAAATGCAATGTTATCGTTCTTCCCAGAACCAAGCTTGAGATTAATGTCTATTCTGAAATTATTGTAAGAATTATCATAAATTGATGCACTTACCTCACATTATCATGTTAACTACTGCCTTTCTTAACTAATAGTACTCAATATACCTAGTTGCTGCTGGATTAACGCAACCTTGAATGGTAATCTTTCGTCCAAGTAACCCTCCGTTGATTTTGGCAATGAATGGAACATGCTTTAAAGTTAATAACAAAATAAATATTTATGTATAGTTATGGACCTGGTAGTAGGTTTCAGAATGCACAGAAAGATGCCTAGTAGGAATGTTAGGACTATAAATGAATAGTAAATTGCAATTTGTATTTTTCAAATCTACCAATTTCAACCAACCAATCTTTTTCTGCTTGGAAATTGAAGTTAAAACCCTAATATCAAATAGTTGATTATTATAAGTAAGGTTAGCAAGTAATAAAATATTACGCAATTATTGTAAGTGGCCGTCATTGTGGAGAAGGATGTCCCTGAAATTTAATCAATTGTTTTAGGGGTAGAAAATATCTTCACTCGTAAGTGTCCAAGTCCAATATGGAAGTAATCTTCAAAAAACTGCACAGTATAATCAATTTATGATTTATTTGTTACCAATTACTTCCGAATAATGAACTATTCACTTAAAGTTCAACAGGGTAATGCGCTTTCGGTAATAATGGTAGCGTTTATATACTATTACGCGTCCTGTTAGATTGGCTTTTCGTAATTGTTTAAGCCATGAATGCGATGGAAATGCTACCGAAATGGTGATGATGATAAAAGGAAAAATCAACATACACTGGACTTTTGTATTAGATTTTTTTAAATGACTCGTCAATCAATCAACTCCAGTTATCAATCCTATTTAACTGATAAAAGGAATCAAACAATTGTGTTACGTTTGACAAATGACAGAAGTACTTAGATGCTATATCCACAATTTGCTAGCAGAAAGTATGTTGTAAGAACATAAGTTGAAGTATATGCAAGTATTAAGTATTAAATTTGTGTATCAGTTGACTTTTAGCGCTGAAGGTGCTTTAATGAGGCACTCGTATTTATATATGACAATATAATTTGTAAATTCAAAGACGTTATAGTCCTCAGGCAAACAGACGGACTAACGTCTGGTGGAGCTCAAAACCATAATGAAGCATATCCATATTCTTATAGAAAAAATCCTACATGGCCATAACTATGTATAACTATTATGTTCACCCTCATCAAGAATACTACTTAAATATAACTTATCCAGGGATAAATATGTAGCCGGTTTAATGTGTGCTTGGTCCCGTATGGCCATTTCCCTGGAAAAATGATGCTTAACCACGAAGCATGTCCAATCATGTTCACCACGAGGAACATTTTCGAGGTGATCAAGATGATAATAAAAATGGTAATTCTCCTCTCTCCTCCAGCTATATACAGTCGATTTGTAGTTTTGGGGATAATAGTAGTGAGAGGAGACGAAATAAACGTTTCTCTTATAACGGCAGGGTGCATCCTGAATGATGACATGACATGTGGTCTATCGTCGCAGTCCATGATGATGTCTCGAAAGTGATCAGAAATAATTAAAACAAGCAGTTCTGTACATGGTCCCTTATTTATTGTCAACGTCAGCCAAGATTTCAATCTGGGGAAGGAGGCCCATACAAAACAGTCATTTCGAGAGGGTAATCATTATGGACACTGGATTTGTCTGATTTTTTTAGAGAAAAGTTCGTCAGGTTCACTCCTTTCCCTGGTAACATGTTTTCAGAGACAGTCACGTCTGTTTCGAATGCCCCATAAAAATTAACAGAAATAATGGGGCTTCGTCTCCTTGTCATTTGGCCTGATCGCACATTATTCTCGATTGATTTGATTTCCCTGTTCTTTCGCTGATTGGCCCTTTAATAAAAATTGGATGAACAACATTTACCCCAGATTAATTTTTCTCCAGACCACCATCACCGGCTTTGACAATGGGGATGAGTGGTGCTAAAACCAATATAGGAAAATAAAATGAACCCAACTAAAAAAATAGCTCCTTCCAAATTCAGAAGATGGAACTACGTGAGTAATTCCATTTGAATCCAACATCCCCATCCCTCTCATTTAGCCCAGTTTCCCTTTGTTTCACTCCAAAATACGGAAAAGAAAGCTGCAAAATCCTAGCCTGAGAAACAAAGCGGGGGGACGGAGAGCAAACTATCCGATAGGGATAAAAGAGTTCATGAACTCTCTCCTGAAATTCCATTGTTGACTACAGGCCAATCAAGAAAATAACAATGCTCCATTCCCAAACTCCGTAAGCTTCTACCACAGCTGGAAAAACGGGGTGAGGTTAGTGCACTCATTCATCCAACCATAAATTCCCTTGTTCTGCGGCCCAGCTTCGTGATATAGCTTTATGCAATCTTCCCAAAATTATCAACAAGCAGCACAGAAACAATCACTGCTTCAAATCCCTCTCGGACGACGAACTACCGATGATAAGTTGGTTGGATTGCGAAAACCAGTTTTTTATTAGTTATTTGAGAGATCCATGTCCTCAGCAGAAAGAGCAGAGGAGGAAAACAGCAAAGGGCATAATGATATCCAGTGAAATAGGAATTATCCACCCCTTTTGTGTTTTTGTTTTGTTCAACCATTCCACCACTTTGTTCACTTGAATGAATACAGGAACAGCCCCATCCTTGCAATTTGAGACCTCATCTGTTCCTCAACTTGACTGTTCACGTTAAGCTGCAAAAAAATGTGTATAATTTTCTCGAGTTTTTTTTTCCTTTGCCAAAAAAAATCTGTCATTTCTCGTGAAATGAAATCATATCAGGGCTTATCATCAAGGAAGATAAATGGGCTTAAAGTTTTGTTCGTTTAGCGGCCAGAACTGGAAATTGCTCTTTTAAAATTTCACCAGAAACATATTGATGACAAGATAATGATGATAAAAATAAAGGGAGGGGAAGGACGATGACAATCTAATGATTTATCGAGCTCAGCCGGACTTTAAATTAAACAAGGCTAGTTAAGAACACTTCAATTAGACGGTACTGTCGTGATCCTCATCATAACAGTGTTCAAGCTATATTTCACTGTCCAACAATGAAGAGAAAATTCAGAATAGTGTAATTTTCTTTGCCCTTTCATTAGCTGAATTTTAAGAGTTTGAAAGCGGATCGGCAGAGTGAAGAACGAGTTTCATCCTCATCGCCTTATCATGGTCCTTGATCATGATAAGTTGAAAATTAAGAGGTTAGTAGTATACCAGTGGGATAAAGTTAAGTAAACTGGATTGGATTAGCCATTCTTATTTATTATCATTAATCACTCCCGTTAAGAATTATATATTGGGTTTCTGGATAGCTCAGGATCATGATCATCCTTAAATTCTTAGTTTGTTCCTGTGATGATGATGAATATTGTAAAGGACCTTGTAACTTGTAATTGCACTTTGCAATTGATGTTGAGGAGGAATGGGTGCGCCTTCATAGTCATGATGAGATAATATGTAGATATTAAATAAATTGTGTGTGAGATGAATGAGTGGGGAAGAGGAGATTTCCTGAGAAGAGAAATATCTCGTCTTTTGAGAGGTGAAACAGGAGGATTTCCAATCCCTGGGAAAAAACGATCCCACCTGACAGATAACGACCAAACGTGCAAGAAATTTATTAGACAGGGTTAAACTCTGATTGGTCAAATTACATAATTCTGTTTGCATTTATGATTGTACCAATAAATTTATTATCTTTCATGAGCCCTTTCTCTCTCAAGCAGTCTGTTCCCAGGATGGTTGCAGCGGAGCAAGTAAAAGTTAAGACGGAAGAGGAATCGATTCGAAATCCTGATCAAACTTATCATGATCAATTTGCGAGGAAATAAAATCTAGTTAGTAAACTGCCCTCAGAATGACAATCAGAGGCCGGGATCACAATACTACGACTTTTTTCTTATGCAAATGTATGAAATTGGGAATGGATTCACACGAAAATTAAAGCAGCTTATCCGCATCCAAACGAAAATGTTCAGCCTCCACAACACTTTATTACCTGTTTACCCATTCAAGCCAAGAGCAAAAGCAAATTGCTTCAGTTCAAGGGGAAGAGACAGGGAAAAAGTTGTAAAACTCCTGTCGTTAAATCAATCCATTAAAATGGGCAAGCCGATTCAAATCCAACTTCATTTTGCTTGAACGGAACAGAGCAATTTGCCTGGGAAGAACACAGCAGCAATGACAACTTGACGATGAATCGGAGATGCTTTCCTTGTAATCATGATTCCCCCTATTTTACATAATGGTCAGTTTTACATGTGAATAAAATTGATTGATTAGCATTATTGTTCCGTAATTTTTACGATCCAATGTCACTGACACTCATTCAGTCAGCATCTCGAGGGAAGGGTTTTTTATTAGAAGATTAAAAAAATGGAATCAAATGAATGAAGTTGATTTTCCCATTTGATGCATATGCAGAGAGAAAAAAATGCTCAATTTTTTCCTCCCTGGATAACATTTATTTCTCACCCAACCCAAGAGAAACATGATTTCTCTTTAGCCAATTCAAATAATTTTCATTTAACTCGAAAAGGGGAAATCAATTGCCCCTCCACAACACAACCTCAGTAAACAAAAACAGCAAGCAACGACAATAATAACAACAGAGCCAGCACCTGTCCCTCATTTACATGATGTAAGTTTAGCATTTTTTTTACTACAGAACCAGAAGAATACAGGTTTTAAGGTGGATGGTTAAGGGTGGAAAGTTGATCTTTTCGCGTCATCACTAACTCCAACATCATCTGATTCATCCATACACTTTGAAGAACTAATTCATCTTCAGATCCATCTTTAGAAGGATATATTTTTTTTCGGATGGAGTCGTAATCAACTACTGCTTTGTTTTCTTTTTTGGCAGCTGAAGAAAGAAGCGGAATGAGAAAAAAAGGAAACAATGAATAATGAAAGGGTATATTAGACGTTGCGTTTACTGCGTTGCGCCAGCCGCTGACGAGATGGCGCGTAAACCGGACTCAGCGTTGAAGACCAAGATGGGTAAGAAAGTTTTGAGAAATCTCACGCTCTGTAAAACTCATTCACCACCTGAGAACATTTCGCTAGGCATAATTAGCATCTTTCTCAGAAGAAACAAAAAAATATCAGCAGTTTTGGAGTTTATTTAGGTATGGAGGGTAGTTTAGTAGTTCACAACACGCAAGTGCAACTCTATTTTTTGCAGGTTTTCGTCATAATCATATAGCCTTACGATTTCATATATCATGTATACCGAGACGAATATCATTCAAGTATGCTTGTATAACTGAGGAACAAAATATACTTTTTTCCTAAAATATTTCGTCTCATTTTTTCCGATGATCTACAAAGAGTTTTGTCTGGTTAAGATTTACATGAATTTGCTAACACTATATAGGGTTGCCTCCAACTGGGAACGTTCGGAACTGGGCTTTTCAACAGTTTCATTCCATTTCAGGGAGCATTTCAGTTAAAAAACCAGGTCCCGTCTAAACTCGAGTTTCAAACAGCAGAGTAAACCAGCAATAAGTAGAGGGTAGTTGAACTGGGAATGATGATAGTTTTGCAAAACCTCAGATACAGGTAAGCACACATCCTTGTGGGCTGTTTCAGTTTTTCTCGTCATCCATCTCCACCGGCAATATTATCCCATTTTCATCATGGTAAAGATGATCCACGAAAAAAAGAGCCCCAGCATGATAATGATGAGAGAGCAGCTTTAAGCAGAGGAGCAATGTCCCATCAGCCTTGATCTTTTGCGAAGATGGATAGAATGAACTGTGAGCGGAGTATGTTCCCCACAGGTAATGTAATATAAATACGGCAAAAAAGTGGATAGAATGAAAGAAAGACGAAAAAAAAGTATTAAGTGAGCTATGTATGAATATATGAATGTTTCGTGGTTATGAGGACATATCCTCACATACCTTTAAGTATAGCCTATCAACATATTATCCCATTTTTTTTAAATGACCACCGAAACTCCAGCAATATCATGTATGGATGGATCATCTCTCGCGATTTAATGCCGAATAGTGCAGGTGCTGTATAGAAAAGTCGGTTCAAACAATGAACAAAATATAAATGGCTGGAGGCGTTTCTGTACCATTTTTTTTATTCCTATCATCATCCCATCATACATACCCTGAGCTTTCCAACAATGATGATGTAGCGTCGAATGAAAGAGCGATTATAATGAATATGGCTTATGTGCAAAGTGTATGGATAATAATTCATCCACTGCTCATTGTCATTGTTACAAAAAAGGTGACTTTGTTTCGGTTGATTTTCCCCATTTACTCTATCACCATATCATCCTCATCAGTATCAGCCATCAACCCAGCAATAGAACTGCTCCATGGTGGAGTAAACAACGCTGTCATTATCAACGCACATCATCATCATGCTGATCGTCACCATTAAACATGACATATGTTTCAAATCTCCAGAACACGACGAAAGATATGGGCTATCGCCTTAAAAATTGTATTATCATTGCTAAAATAACGTGAAACTTAAATAAGTATAGTGAAAGGTGGGGCTCTCGTCAGGCTTAGCTGGAGCTAGGAGTTATCTGTCACGTAAAGAAGCTAAAGAGATATAAATATGATAACATCCCATTGACAACAATTAAGATTAGCATTGCATACAGGATTAGAACAATAAAGCTGGAGAAGTGGCTTGTAGGTGGTAACGCTGCTCTTTGGTGCAGCTCTCTGAACCCTGACTGTTCTGGTGTGGTCGTCCACAATCAGCATATCAGCCTCGTCGGAACGCTGTTAAATTTTTTTTTGCACTTGTGTCAGAACATGTTTCCAAACATGGGAATGAAAGCAGGTGAAATAATAATATAATTGTGATCCCATCTCTTTCTCTCTCGCTCACTCCCACTTTCATTCACATCAGCCGAACCTCCCATTAATATACCTATCTGGGATTTGTATGCATATTCCCATTAACTTTATCTGAATGATAATATGATGGCGAGGAAAAAATAAGAGGAAAATCTCAGCGGATCTCTTCTACCAATTTGAGTCCCAACTCGTATTCAGATCGCTGACTGTGTTATGTTATGTTATGCACAAATAAACTGCATTACTTCTGACAAGGCACGCGTAAATGAAGAAAAGGTGTATGCAAGTCATAAAAATAGAGCTTTTGATAAGAATCTTGAAAAGAGATATTTCAAAGTTTTCAATGCAGAATCCCATACCTTTGAGCATAAAGTATGTTCTACCACGCACATAGCATACCTATCCAGATTAATTTATATTTTCAAAAAACACAGGAGGAGGAGAACAAAAACCAAAGGTTTTATCAAGGTTATTTGCAAGCGGATTGAGTGATACGGAAAGTTAGAATGAGCAGAAAAAAACCTGTGGCTTTAGCGTCAGTGACCAGTGGAACTGGGCAGAAGCAATGCTCTGAAGTCATTTCTCTTGTTTTTTTTTCTTCTCAATCCTCCGTCTCGGTCGCCGATTTCAAAAAGCTTGGAGCTAAAGCTCCATTCTTTTCAGCCCAATTTACTTTTAATTCCTCCAGAATATAAAAGTACTCGTGGTATACTGTGCATACAAAGATACTGTATAGCAAAATAAACGTGATATGGCATACCGAAAAAAACGTCAAGATTAGCTGAACATGCGAATATACTTATGTCTAAAGATTGACTGATGAGATTCTAGAGAAAAAAATTATGCCATTTTGATCAGTATTCCTGGCCGGATTAAATCGTCAATATAAAAAATCTCCTTCTTTCGCATTTTTCCTAGTCTCGCAGATCCTCTCTCTTCTCATCTCATTTGCAATTCCAATCCGAGTCCAAAAAACTGTTTTTTATCTTGTTAAATGCCATGATTAAACATGCTGTTTTCTCCGCTTGTTCCCATAATACCTACCAGTGTGTGAATATGCTAAACAGCTCTCTCTAAGGCTGATTGATGGATTCAGTCCTTCCTGAGCAATTTGCAACTGAGCTTGTACAAAAATGTGTAGCATCTTTGAGGATGAACGCCGATTAGTTCATTTCACTTTTTCTCTATCATTCCAGCTCCATTCAAGCAGCTAAATAGGATTGTTAGGTACCTAACTACTAAACAACCTGAACAACTTGTGGAACGAAGGAATCTCCTCATGATCATTGTTCTCGCATAAAAGATGAATTACCGGGCAGAAGCGATCTTCCACTTTTCATTGTTGTTGCTGAACTTTTTTTTTGCAGAGGTCTGTCACTTCTCCCGTTTCTCTTTCTGTTTGCTCCCACAGAGCTTCTGCGGGGCAGGAGAAAACACGATAAAAATTAACGCTTTCGGCTACACTACCACCCCATGCACAGGAGGTAGGGAACAACAACTCCTCATCATTATTATCAGTCATAATCAGTGAACAGGTGATCAGTAATGATGATGCTGATCCTTCTCTGGAGGATCCTCCATGGGAAAATATATATCCATTTCCACTTCTCTGCACTCCTTCATCCCAACCGTGAACAGTCATCTTTTGGCTTTTTAATGATTACGCAAAAATTCACAACTATATAATCATCTCAGAACAAAATGGGAGCAAAATGGTGGAGGGAGCTTGTAGGTAGAGCTCCGGGAGTATGGAGGGCTACAGGTGTGGAATCAGGACTCAATAGAGGGGAAATAATATGATTAATTACATTTTAAAAGATGGGCAACAGTAATCCATCTTTTTATCAGGTACCTATATCCACCTAGCCTACCTACCTAGTCCATAATATCTACGTATATATCTCAGGTTGGATGCGAACCCGCTTATTTCTCCTTTTTTTATGCTGATTTGCTCATTTCGGAGCGAGTTTTTATAAATCTTCGAGTCTTCTTTCTTAATAACTGAGCATATAACTCATATTAAAACAGTAAGTTTCATATATTTGCCGGCCACTTAAGAAGATCTCCAAAGGTCTGTTTTTTTCTGGTGATGTTGTTGACTGGGGATCGGATGGTGGTGATGATGATGATGACGGTAATAATAATGATGATCATCATCACAATCATCGATTTTTTTGTATCTGTGGTTATTTTTTTGGCTCATTCATATTCAATCAAGTTGGCAGTTATGTAAGTAATTTCTTGTTATGTGTGGTAGTTATCTCAATCTCGCCTCTTCTCTGCTTAATAATTTTATCAATTTTTTCGAGATCAGTTTTTTTTCTCAATCCCTCTTGAAGATCAATTGATTGGAGCGGACAAGTGTAAATGGAAATGTTATTGGGATGAGATTCGGTGATTATTGTGATGATAGATAAAAAAAATGTTTAAAATGTTTAAAATGTTTATAAGTGGATTCCCTTCATCTGTGTAATTTTGGGGTCATCAAAATGATATTAAAAGTTAGCGTTCACGCTGACATGACAAGAGTAAGAGGCAGGTGGTGTGGGATGGATTCGGTGAGTTTTTTTTGCATGAAAGGATATTTTTTTATTGTGTTAAATTGGTCATCAAATAGCTATAAAGTAAATGGTCTTGTACAAAGGAGTCAAGAGGGTCATTAAAAATTGCAAATTAAAAAGTTGCAAGATTTACTTTTTTTTTTTACAGAAGTCGTAAGTCCATGAAAGTAGCATTGAACTTTTACAGGTACTTTGGTTTGTAAGGTTGAAGGGGGTCAGAATTCAGAATGGTCAGATCGTCAACAAAGTTGATGCACCAAACCTGACGTTGTCTTTGACTTGAATTTCTTTATTAACGTGTTAAAAATAACATCAGTACATAAGCTGTTCTCCATATCAATAACACAAACCATAAAGGCTTTTAAGGACCATGGACCTTATAGCATCTTGTTATAGAGGAATCTCTCCTTGACAAATTTTTCCATAAAATTCATTAGAAAGCAATGACACCTTAAGATCTTCATTAAGATATTCATTATAACGTTGTATGGTATGTTAAAATTATAGAAAGAAGTCAGAGTTGACCACTTTAGTAACCTATTATTCTTTAATCATGTGACTTAAAACTTTCTAGATACTATTTCTCCCACCTTTTTTATATGTATAATTTTCTGTATAGGAAAATTTCTCTACCTCGGCCCACCTCGCTAGTAGGAAACCTATATTTAGTTCCTGTTGATTTGCTTCATAAATACATGCATTTACTAAATATGTACCTATGTACTTATGTACACCATTAAATTTTAAACATGAGTGCATTTTGTGATGTCTGTCTGACATTGCATGCAATCAAAGCCTAAGCTATACAGAGATTCATCCACTCAAGTTGTCAGTTTGGATGTAAAAACTAAGGATTAGGTTCGGTGTAGTTATAAGTATTTTTTTATGAATGGGAGAATTGAGACATGTCAGTTGAGTCAGTGAGACTGAAAGGAGAACTCACATTTTTTTACGGTGGGAGAGAAAGGGACTGTTGATAAATTTTATAACTGTATTAATTGAAATATAAATATTAGACCGTTATTGTCAGTTTATATTGTTACTATTAACTAAATTTGTCATCTACTTATCCATGGTATTATTTATTTGAAAATGGATAGACATGAATGTACCAATAATGACAAAGTGAAGCGGAAGCGTAAAATATGTGAACGAGAAAATGGTGGCCATGTGAGTGCAGACAAGGGAGATGTCGAACAAGCGGTTTCGAAAAAGAAAATTAAGATTTTCTACAAATGCTCATTTTGCTTTCTTAACTTTGCAACAGATGACCAACTCCGGAAACATGTAAGTTAAATGCGAACACTGTTGTTGTCTTCAAACTTACTTAATTTCTTAATTTCAAGTTATTTTCTTTATTTGCATAATAAGGTTCAAAGTCATCAGAAGAAAGTAAACTTCTCGAGGCTAAATGAAATGACCAAA
>JAQGAH010000916.1:0-21887 GCA_034696885.1 Lepidocyrtus paradoxus | reverse complement strand
CATAAACCCCCAAATATGACAAATATTACCATACAACATGGTCTCAAAATTCCCAAAAACGTCTGAAACATGCTTATTTCTCATCATATTTTCTATATATTCTTAAGTACGCAAGATATGACTTTTCATAGAAATCCTAGCTCTAGTAATTACGCTTTTGCTGATCATATAGCCATTAAAAGTTAGTCGTTTCCTCATATCCTTGCCTCATGATGGTAATGAGTATTGGTCATGTAGGGAGGGACAAAGTGAAAAGAGCGATGAATATTTGCCAGGCACTCATAGTCATCGCATTCTTTGCAAGGCGACAACGCTATAATGCTAACTGTACTTTTAATAATTACTCATTACTCCATAAGTTAGTACTTTGATGAGCTTGTTGAATTATCAGTTTACAATTAAAAGATTGTTTATGTTGTTCCTCGTGAGGAGCACAGGAAAGGTAAATGACGCCTATTAAAACGGGCAGTAGCAAAGTGGCTATATGTAGTGGTCTTTGTCATGTGTCGTATCAGCACACTCATATAATCATTTTGTGAATTTGCATTAGTGGCAAAATCTGTATTGAACTTTATAGGGTTGTTGCAAAGTTGAAATTGTGAGATATAAGCTATAATCATTTTTTACAAGTAAATGCATGCTATACAACGGTGCAACTCTATAAAAAAGACCGTGTTTGTTGCATTCTGCAATGCTAGCAATAATCAGCCAGGGAAAATGATGGTTCATGACAATGATGATTTTAATGGCAGTAATGGTGAATGGTTGATCGTATCTGTAGATGAAAAATGAAGAATCCGTATTCAGAATTGATTGCCAGTCAGTATTCAGTATATAATTTTACAAGAAGATTAGTATCGATTCGTGTCTCGTGTGAACTTTAAAGTTTTCATTGTTATACCAACTTTCGTATTGCATTCGACATTAGAAAATTTACAAAAGTTCAAGAAAAAAGAAAGAAAGAATGGATGGACTGTAACTTTCTTTGTGAAGATGTTGTATGTATTTTGCAATTTGTGATGTATCTACATAATGTGGTTTTCTACACATGAAAGTATTATGCCACAATAATTAATTAATTATATTGACCGTTTTGGTTTGATGTTCAATATTTACAGGTGAAGTCAGTTGGCGACGTTTGCAAAGCGTGAAATCTACTCGCACCTCAGCTTCAATTCCAGATATGCAGAGGAGCCTTGTTGGAGAGGGTTTTCAATAAAGTTTATGGGAAGAAAAGTCGGAGTGATGGAGCAAAAGTTTTTGTAGCCTCCACAAAAATAACTGTAAGCAGCTTTACCGTGCTGTCCGGGGTGGCAGTGAATGGAGAAAATGGCTTTTGCTGTGGAGGACATGGACGAATTTTCAAAACTGTCCAATAATCACACTATTCATTTCGAATCTCCTTCCCACCAGGGAATTCTCCTGTGCGGTCTTAATTCTCTGCGGAGTAAGAATATGTTAGTGGATGTCACTCTTGTTGCTGGTGATCAATCGTTTATGGTAATTGATATAAATAAATCTTACATAAACTATTTATGATGTTATCAAATTTTAGGACTGGATAATAATTGGCATTTAATTTGTTTTCTTTAGGCTCATCGAGTAGTTCTAGCATCATGTTCAGACTATTTCCGAGCAATGTTCACCACCGAAGTGAGGGAAAGTCGTCAAAAGGAAATAAAACTAGAGGGAGTTTCCGCCAAAGGAATGCATTATTTACTTGACTATGCGTATACCTCGAGATTAGCTTTAAATCTGTCAAATATTCAAGATGTTCTGTCGGCTGCCAGTCATGTTCAAGTTACCACTGTTGTCGAGGCTTGTTCCGGATATCTGGAAGTAAATAGCCGTGTTTTATTAAACATTTGTTTTGAAATCTAAACCACATGTACACTTGTTTATTAAGCTATAAACCGTTGATTTATGTTTTTTTTTTGTTTTTAGGCGCAACTGGATTTAGAGAATTGTGTGGATATCGTTACATTGGCCGAAACTTACTCATTGCACGAACTGAAGAAGAGGGTGTACAGATATATCTGTGGTACTCTGATGAAATTTTCGCACACACCAGATTTTCAGAGATTATCCGAAAGCCAATTGGAGTATATTCTGAGCTGTGATTATCCTGTGGATTGCCCGGAGGCGGATGTGTTACATATAGTTTTACAATGGATCGAATTTGACACCGCTAGGATACCCTGTGCTGCTAACCTTCTTAGTAAAGTTCAATTTCAGGTCAGTTTGATTGATTCATTCATGGAACCTTTTGTCTTGCTCTGATGAATACGACTACGACCGTTGTCAGGAACTAATTTTAAAAACGTTGACTTGCAGGAAATCCCTCCGGATATCTTGACTCAAGTGTGGGATTACTCTATTCTCCAATGTCTGATGTTGAGCGCTCCTTCTCATTCTGTGTACAAATTAATGGTTTCCCAAATGCAAGTTGACCAGTCAGCGTTTTTACAGTCAAAGAAGCCTACTTCCAGCCTAGTCAATTCCAGAGGGATGGAACTTGCTATCATCAAAGTTGGTGGTTTTGGAATTGCTGGAGTCACTAATGAAGTTACCTACTTTCTCCCAAGTATCGGCCGTTGGAAGAGACTTACAACGATTCCGCATGTTGAGCAGTGTAATTTTGGGATGACTGTGTTAAATAATCAACTTTATGTTGTTGGAGGATGTTTCAACCAGTGCTTGCAGGTAGAGATGATAAGCAACAACTAAAGAATTTCTATTGATTGAACAAAGTTATCAGTTCTCAAATAATTCGATTCGATTCTTTTGGATTCTCTGCAACTTATAGGAAAACATCCATCCATTTGGCTTCTGTTATAGTCCATCGTTTTGCAAATGGACCACCATTGCTCCTATGCTAACTGAGAGATGCAGATTTACACTTAATGTTGTTCAAGATAAGTTATACGCGATTGGGGGTGCCAGTGAAAATGTTGAAGACATTGCTGAACCTGCTACTGAAGGGGAATCTTGTGCTTGTGAAAAGTACGACCCAGTTACCGGTAAGCAGTTTATGCTGAGAACACCTCATCGAATTTTTTAATTTTATGTGAGCGTGAATATTATTTATTTATTGAATTTTGATGATTGATTCCAGACTCATGGGCAGCTATATCGCCACTTCCCAGTTCGAGAACTCAGCATGCAGGCGCAGCTTGGAACCACAAACTTTTCATTTCAGGTAAGACTATATTTCACATTCATTGTTTATCGATGTGTTACCTTTGATTAACTTGATATTTAAAAAATCTATTTTGACATCTAGGTGGCCTAGAGCAGCAAGATGTGGTTAGTAGTTCGCTACTCTGCTACAATACCCTAACGAATGAATGGGAACCTAAAGCACCGTTACTCAGCCCTCGTGCAGACCACTCAATGGTGATTTTCAAGGATAAATTGTATGTTTGTGGAGGATGGTGTGAAGACGAAACAACAGGAAATCGCTTTCTTGTTAACACGATAGATGAATATGATATCTTAAAGGAGCGTTGGACAGTGGTCAGTGAAATTCCAACACCTCGCTACCACGCTGGAATAACTATAGTCGAATCGAAGCTGTACATTGTTGGCGGATTTCATAGTGATGCAACGTTTGATAGAACCACTGGTAAGATTAGCTTTTTTTTACTAGTTACTATTATATATTATTTGGTAATCTAATTGCCAATTGCAAATCATTTTCAACTAATGTCATATATTTGAACGCGTTTTTAGGTGTGATAGAAGTTTATGATCTCGAGAATGGAGATTGGTCTACTGTTGAGAGATACCCGCAAGACATATGGGAGCACCTCTGCGCAACGTTATATATTCCAAAGTGCAGAGATGACATGGATGTTATACCTGAATTACAGAGGAGTTGATTTGTGTAATTAATTCTAACTAAAATTAAATGATATGATGCAAACTGATAGTGAGATGTTACCAAAATAGATTATTGATGTATTATTTACAAAACCATTACTATTAACTATGTGGGTACACACATACGTTGTATCTATCAAGTCAGAGATGAACGTTAACAATAATTAAAAAGTTTATTTTGATTTCTAATATTATTATTACAATAGAGATAAGATAGACCTATCTTATGTACCTTTATTATAATTACATTATTCTATACTAATACTTATATTTATAATGTATAAATCGAAACGAATTGACATTAACTGTTTCCTTCATTAACCTATTGAGAATCCGAAATGACAAATACATATAAAGATATATGAAGACGTTAACAATGAAAACATTCAGTCTCTAGCATTTAAAATTACTTATAAAAATACTTACAAAATTCATATAAAGATTTAAGAACATGCTGTTGTTCATAAATAAGTTTTAGCGTAAGTTCATGCTTTTAAAATCACAAAAATGTTCAGAAATCATGAAGTTCCAACTGCTTCATTCCGGAGTTTGGCATCCTTCATCCATGCATCCGTGGCTTTCTTTGCCAGAACGTTAGCCTTGTAAAGTCCAATCTTCTTGATTGAAGTTTCTGAGCAATGCGACTGAAAATATAAAATACAACAATTATTTTCAAAGTTTCAAATCTCCCAAACTTATTCAATTTATTCCATTTTGGAAGCTTTTTTGATAATTTTAACCCAATTTCTAACTTTACTTACCCATTTGATAATCATTCCGTCTGAGGCAGCACATAAATCGAGAATCTCAGGATGATATTTGTACTCATCCCAGTTTGATGATTCCGCTTTGGGATCGTCCCGATACTTCTGGATCCAGGCTAAGACGTTTCGGTTTAAGTAATCAGTTTCCAAATTGATCCGGACTTTGGTGCATCCTGCAATAATTACATTAAAATTGTCAATTATGAAAAGATTTGGATTGGTAAATACAGTTACTACAGTTGTGTAATGACAATGACATGTATGGCTTTAAGAATATATACATACCTTCTGCCTTCATGGCCTCAAGAGCTCGAGAGGAAGCACGAATCATGACTGCCTTCAGATTCTGTGGTCTTTCAGAGTCCAATACGCCCGAAAAATTGCTACAAAGATTAATAAGATTCGCCAAACATTAGCTAAACCGAGTCACATGTAAATTAAAGGTGTATGTTTACTGTTTAGTTAAAAATTGTAGTTAATCATCTCTGTATTTACCTTTTATTGTCATCGGAAAACCATATACCAAATCCTGCCACCTCTTGCATTCTTCCAAGGGTGGATGGGTACCGACTGACACAAACTCCAACCCAGACTTCATCAAAGCCATCCTCATCGCGAGATGCCATTATAATAGTGTTAAGTAGTAGTCTATTAATTAGCTCACTTCCCTTGATTTCCGATAAACGATCGTTATTTGGTAGATAGATGTCCGTAATCTTGCGAATAATTATTGCAGGGTTCTCCGGTTCATATTCTTCCACCTTTTCGGAATTACTTGGAGAAAGGCTCTCTTCTTCACTGACTTCACTAGAATATATGGACGGGCTTCTATTTTCTCCTCGAAACCGTTTTAAAGGCGGATAATTACTATAATTAGTTAACTGGAGTTCTCGTTTGAGGCATGATTCCGATCCCACAGCAACGTCGTCGTCGATTTTATCTTGCTTGATGTGCACTAGTGCCATTGAGAACACTCCAGAATTGTCCCCTCCCTCCTCAGTCCCTACATTTTCAGATTCTTGTTGTTTCAGGCTGACTGTTGCTAGCTGGGCTCCATCATTTTCTTGTGGCATGGCGTTGTTGCTACCGCATTTAGTAAGGCTATCAACCTCCTCCTGTTCATCTTGGGGTTGGGGTTGGACTGGTTCAAGTTCCTGTTTAATCTTGACTAGTGACGTCTCGGGCGCATTTCCGGAAGTTGGAACCAGTTCTGAATTAATCTTTGTAATATTCCTCCCTATATAAGTTAATCAGAAGTGGATTACTTTTGAGGTTAACTTATAAAATTCGACAATCATTTTCCATCGCTGTATGATTGTTAGATGTAAAAAAAACTTACCTTGTAAGAATGGTCGACGGTAACCCCCTCCACGCAGCGTTATGTTCCTGTGATATGGCACTCTCTGAACAGGGTTCCAAAGATTACCATGATACGGCTGAGGACGATACTGATTATTCCATGATGCCGCCGGTGGTCCTTCAAATCTTTGGACTCTGTACTGCTGCTGGTGGTACAGGAATGGAGCACCACCATTGCTGATATTTCCAGCTGGAGAGCGTGGAAATTGAATAGGAGCTTGCGGTGAATAGTTCTGGGGAGCTCTGAACCTAACTCCTGGCCCAATTCCTACTGGTCTTATCTGGTTAAAGCCTGGCTGCGTCGCACTAAACTGAAATTGATTGGGTCCTGGTGCTCGAGGCCTGAATAATCGATGAGGGCCTGGGAAATGACAACCGCTTGGCATAAACCGCTCCATTTTACGTATTTACCCAAAAGATCAACTACCAAACCAAGCGCCTACAATGTATAGCTAATTCTAATTAATTGGCCACTTAATTAACGACAGTTTGAGATGCGTCAGTCAACTTTACGCAATTCTAAACTGGTTTGAGATTGGAAGCCTAAGCCTAAGGTTTCGATGATCTAAAAACTAGTCAACAGGTTCAAGTTGAGCGAAGACAGCGGTAGCTGGGGTTCAATTTTGAAAATGGAAGAAGTCAAATTTTAAAAATACGCGGCCGTTATTTTCCATTTCTGGTTTTTGTTTTATCACTGAAATGAATGAGATGGAGAAACGTGAAAAGAAGTGACGAGCGACAAGAGTTCGATTTGGCTCAGCTTTCGGCCATTTCAAGAATGGACAGGATGCATAATTAGTATAACTACGTTCCTCACACTTGTTAAACACATCGTAGTTATGTTCAAATGGGTTGCATAACGGGTACAGCTGTAAAGTGAAAGCGTTTGTCTTGATGTGCAATATGCAGATGCGTTGGTTAGACGTGTCAGGATCGAATTGGATGATGAGTGATGAGTCATCACTTGACCTTTTGATTTGAGGCTCCAGCCATGATTATTTGCATATGACTCGCGGATTTTTGGAATGGAGATAAGGGATCGACTACACATGAACCATGTTGAGGTTGAATGCCCTCTCTCTACAAGTGGCAGTGACCTGTAGCATACGAAAAGTGAAAGTCCAGTCTCAATGCAATTTCTCATCTCATATGTTTGCAGGATTATAGGTGAAAGTCGTATAAAATGCAGCGATAAAAGTAAAAAGAAATGGTATTGGTATTGCATCTACACAATAGAGTTTATTATTATATTATAGACATTTAACAAATAGCATGATTTGCGAAGTGTGAAACAATTTTAAGCTCCAGCTTTTGAGTAAAACCCTTGATCTTCTCATCTTCCATCTTCGGTCTTGGAAGCAATAGGAACGGTACTTTCCGAACGGACAACGTGGGAAAAAATTTCCAAACAAATTTTGGGCATATAGGAATTTTATTTTTTTGTTTGTGTTTATGTGCAAATTCATTCAAATGGTTCAAAAATCTATGAATCTTTGTATAGCCCTTCTGCAGCTTGTGTATTTAATAATTATTTAAAATTAATATTGCATTGTATCAACTGATCATGTTCAAGATTAAATTATAATAGTATCTGTAAAAGTATGGTAGTCCCCTTAAACGATATTACCTAATGCATCCACATTATCAGCAAAAGTATCATTTCATGTTACGTTACATTACAACTTATCAGACTTTTGCAACATGAGCGCAACAGTAACGCAACGCGTGTAAAAGCTGAACAAAGGAAAGTCATCTTCCTTTCCTAGCTTGGCTCCTGCAAACCCCAAAATTGCACATCCCCAAAACATAAATAAAGCCATTATTCTCACATTTCATAGGGTAGGAGGACCACAGGAAGGAAGTGAAGGGGATTTCATGAATCATGATATTCACCTCCTCCCAAGCACATTTCATGTTTATGTAAAAATATATACATGTCACATCAGTTCTCATCTCCCAAGCACAGTAACATTTTCCCATTTGGCTTTTCGCCTTGTTTTGTGCAAGAGCTTTTGAGCAAAGAGAGGAACATGTGCGAGCAAGATTATAGGTTGCTAATCTAACTGTTTCCTATACTGTACCTAAACTGTTCAGACTTATCCTTATGCTATATCTTGCTCAAATCCAAACTACTATCTATATGTGCTATATTCATTCTTCATTCATCCTACTGTAGGTATTCTTGTATCTTTATATAGCAATATGAAGAACAACACAGCAGTAAACAGAAAGGGGGTAATAAAAAGAGACATATTGAATGATGTAACCCTTTCTGTTACACACAAGTAAACGTACATTTTCTGTAGAAGTAGCTTACACAGTAAAGTGCAGCTGTAACTTTAAATCCTAACAAGAGTTGTAGTTTAAAATCCCTGAGACTACATGAAAATTAAAAGGGGCAACACAACGTGTAAAATGGGGTAAGGGTTGGTTCTTGGTAGAAACCATCCCCCACAGTAATCCTTACTAGGGATAGCCTATTACCTAATCCTAATATCATATCGGGATCATCTTTATATTGCCATTAATAAGGGATGCATCGAGCATGAAATGAAACGCAACTGTTGTGTGGGTGGAAAATTCCTCTGGGCTGTAGACATTTTATTATGAAATGCTGCATTGAGCACATTTATTCTTAAGAGATAGTGAGACTTAATATCATAATGTAGCAATTTAGCATTAGAGAAAGTTATCATCACAGTTTTATGGAAGGGGACGAATTAACTTACGCATAGACACGGAACGCTTGTATGATAACAAGTGACAAACTTTTATGCATGGAAATCATGCAATTCCTTTCATTTTGAAAGTGTTCAAAAGTGGAATTTGAAATTTTAAGAAATTTCTGAGTCTTTTTAACGGGGACTGAATGTGAGACTGCGTGTAGGGATATTTGCCCATTTTTATAACGCCTGAAGATTTGCGTCTCGAAATTAAATGAAGGGAGTTAAGGGAAAGTGGTATGGGGTCGATGAAATATTATTATAATGGAGCAATGATAGCAATTATGTATTGGATTCGCATGAATACTGCTGTGTGAGATACATTTTTTTTGAACAGAGTCAGTGGCCATTGCAGTGTCACTGGTGGCAAAGAATCTGGCAAAGTTATTTCAGTTGACAACAACATTGACTTGGGACTTTGGCCGTGCATATACTGAAATATAAGAGACTAAAAATTTGTAGTTTCTTGAAAATCTTGCTTACAAACTACACACAATTCCTTACCGTTCGCGTCCTCTTGTTCACTGTTTTACCTACAGTTTGCAAAAAAAAGTTCATCTTCGCACTCTATAGCCAGTACTCTATTCGAAAGTTAATATATACTAGCTTATTGCAATAACTAACCCGGGATGTAAAACCGACTCCTGGTTTTGCTCTAGCTGTGCCATTTTTAGAACTCTGCAAATTGGACATAAGAAGTGGTTTTTGCCAGCGCCAACCAAGTCAATTAATGTTAAGTGACTAGCTCTGTAAATCCTGAGGACAATTTGCGAATATTCGGAGAGTGCATGTGCTAGCAGTAGTCGGTCACCGTCAATTCCACCGCAAAGCTGGATTTGCAAAAAAAAGAGAGAAAAACTCGTCCAAGTTAATGACTTTCGAAATCGCAATCACATCGCACCATGATAGACGCTCAAACCAAGACGCTCTTTGGATCCCTATGCATTTTGTTTGTATCTAGATGTTTTGCCGGATGTGCCTAATGGAAAAATGCCTATTTTCCGAGCATAGCTGATCAAAAGTGGGAAAATGCTGTGACTGGTGAAACGCCATATCGTGATAGAAGTGTTCGAGAATTACGGAGTATCTACTGCTGTTACAGCTCCTATATACTTTATGGAGGTGATATACTTGCAACGAAAAATCGCACAAATCCTAGACCCAGCGTTTCCTTACTTTCTTGTATGACCCAGTTCCATTAAATTGGGTTGCCTGCCAGTCATTTCCCTATCAATTATAGTGTTTTAAAAGGAATTTAAAATAATTATTGCATCTTTCATCATCATATCTGTTTAAAAAAATTAAAGGACAGTGTTAACATTTATTAAGGTAGGTAATGAATTGTTAAAAGTTTCTGGTTATGTAATCTCATTTTCATAATTATTTGTGCAGAAGCTCATTAAATATTTTAAAATTTCTTATGCTGATTTTATAATTAACAGTCAAGATGGATCCAGAATCCGGACTACCCTCAACTCACAGGACATACACGTCCACAACGACTACCGCAATAGATATGAGCATTAGGTTTGACCCTTCATATGTGAGGAGTCTACCCGGAACGTTAAAAGTTGGACAATTGGTACTAAAAAATATATGATATTACTTGTGTTATTTTCTTATTTTCTTGTGTTATATAAAAAAATTATTATCTAATTTTTTATGGTTGTGTTTTAGGTGCTTAATCTACTCGGGTTCATCTGTGTCTCAGTTTCAAGAAACTCTAATGCGCACAACGCAAATTGGTTTAGTTTTGTTTCGATGGGCGGCTTCTGGATCACTTTACTGCTATTACTTCTGTTGTAATTCTAATAAAAGCATTATTTAACTTATTGTATTTAGCCCAAAAAATTTCACTTTAATTTTAAGCCATTTTATCGCTCATGAAGATTATATGTACAAAATGAACTTAAATAATTTAAATTTAAAAATTTATAGTCTGTTCCACATCATTGAAAGGCTCCACTTTATCCCTTGGCTGCTTGCGGTAAGTGCATACAAATTGTGGAAGATTGTTTAATACATTTTAGAATCAATCATGTTTAAATAATTAGGCATAATTCGAGGAAACGGGCCGTTGGAGTATGAAGGTGTGTGATACGTCATTTGAAACCTCTGGTCAAGCTGATCAAGATTATGTAGATCTTTTCTACAACAAAAGATCCACATAATCTTAATCAGCTCGACCAGAGCTTTCAAATGACGTATCACACACCTTCAAACTCCAACCGCCCGTTTCCTTTAATTGTTCCATTAATTAAGTATAATGTACCTATACAGGAAACAGTTTATACGGGAGGAGTTTCTGCGTTGTATTTCACAGCCAGTAGTGCGGTCGCCAGGCAGGAAGCATTGCCATTTTTATAAACTACATAATTTTATAATTTACATTTATACAAAAGCAACATTTTAAAGAACAACTTTTAATTTTCTAATAGTATGGGAAACTATGAGACAACTTTCATTTTTGCTGCCGTTTTTGGTTTCTTAGCCATGCTGGCCTATGGCTTTGATGCTTATCTCAAGTACATTGCATGGAAGGCTGGAGAACTTGCTCAGGGAAGCCGAAAGACAACGACAAACTCAACGTAAACTTTTCTTTGACATCAAACGTAAAAAAATCTGAAGATGAACCCTATATTTCTTAAAACAACTTATTTATTCTAATTTATCAATAAATGAGACCAACATTGAACATTGGTTTCATTGTATACTGTGGACAATCTAAAAAATAATAGTGCATGGATGACTTATACTTTCGTGTATAATTAATCATATACATACTTAAAAAACAAACTCTGATTTATAATTATTCATGATTTTACAGGTACTGCTCCGAAAGCATTGTCTTTTCATTTCACTTCTTAACCAGACCATAATAACGCCATGGTCAAAACACGTTTCATTTATTCCTTTTCTTGTCCCTTCCGTTGCAAGCCCCTATAGCATTACATTTGTCTGGTACCACGGCTCGCAGCAAGGAAAATTTTGTGGATTACGTCCAGTACGTAAAATATCATAGCCAGAAAGCCAAAAACCTAGGGAAAATTAAACAAGAGAGAAAGTTTTCATATATAGGCATGTTTTTCATTTCATAACACTTTCTCAAAAACTAGGCCACTCCAAATATTTTGCATTTCTTGCTTACGGACGCGGGAATAAACACTCCTTCAAAAATCGTTGAAGCCTTCACTGAGACGATCAGGTAAGTGAATGCAATGATACTACAAAAAATGGCTTCCTGCAAAGTGGTAAATAATTTATTTCATTTGTCTGAACACTTCCGCCATCCATTCTTGTCTGACCGACATGTTGATGGACATGCATAATGCGTCAATGTGTAGTGGAGAAAATGTGGACATAAATAATGTATTGGAATGTTATTTTTCTCATGTTTCAATAAAAAAACTTACGAATATCCAGAGAGCAAAGTGGAGCTGTTTAATAACTTGACAAACGTAAAATGCCAATAGAGTGAAGCTAATGAAAATGGCTCCGAGGGAAACAAAACTATACCAGTAGTATGTTCTGCTGGCTGAGAGGATGCAGATAAGACCGAGACAACTGAAGAGCTGTACATAAAACCAAAATTGTATTTAGTAATGATAACAAAAGAGAAAGTAAAAAAATATGATTTATTATAGTTTTTGAGATTTTTTCCCAATTTCGTGACATTACAATTTGCATGATTTTGAGGAATCCTCCAAACGTGATAATGTAATGAGGATCAAGATGAAGGGTGCTCATTGTGGAAGTAGATCCAGCCATGATTTTTGCCATGGGATGGTGATTGTTGTGAGAGCTTCCAGGCTGAACGGAACGTCCCGGTTCCATGGTTGGTTGCATGTTTTTGTTGTTATTTTTGGGATTGTGTAAAAATGCAGAAATGGTCTGATGCAGAAGACAACGAAAGCTTTAGCTGTCAGAGGCAAAATGAAAGCTGACTCATTCACTAGTTGTAAAACCTAAAAGCAACAGTGTAAATGGTATGAAAACAGATTTTAAAAAAAAACACAATCCACTGCCTACTTAAATAAACCAGTTCAAAAATCCCGAATTTTTATGAAAAATCACATTTTTCGGTTATGAACACGATTGCTAGAATCCATTCCGACGATTGACGGTCTTTCTATAAACTGTTGTAATTAAGAAATTAGCACGACACACAACAAGCACTACCTAATCACAAAGCCAACAATTCACAACTAGCGATTAAAAGTTACACTCTCATCTTTACCTTTCATGATTCCCTTTTCATGCAAAATTATTTGCCAAGACTCAACAAAAAATCTCCTCTGCACATATTATGTATATTATAACTTCTCAGGATGGACAATGTTACGCCGTGGTTATGCCTAAAACTCCCTTTCAGCTTCTCAAGATCAATCAAAGATAAGAGCAATCAACCAATGAAAAATATGCCCTCAACTTGAAATAAAATATGAACCTAGCTCTGCAACGTGTGTAAACGTCCATTTCCTGTTAAATCCCGAGATACTGTAACATATTAATTGTAATTAGTCATTCACGCCATGCATATAGGATTGGATGATGAATCCCTATTGCAGATTGCGAGTCATCTCATCTTCTTTTTCCACACTCGCGAATCTGATGCTTCATGCTTTGTAGACCTGGCTAAAACAGTGCCAACAATAGGGATAATATAATTTAAATACGTGTTTCCGTACATATTGTACACATACCTTTAAACTTTCAGAGAAGATGATACCCACAAGTACGAAACATCTACAACTTTCATTCCTGATTCACTTTTCTCACAGGACCTGTATTTGTACAGGGATGATTGAAGTCAGATTAAGCTAAACTGGCTATTAGCAAAGAACATTTAAAGTTACAATCTCCCCTACAGCGTCACAATTCACAATGGACAGTTGCAAATATTTATTTGGAGCTCTCAGGTCCGAGAATAGCTTTCATTTCATTGCATGATATTAGCCTAAACTTGGTAGGAAAGTTAGCGTCGACTGCGACGCGACCTGAAATGTAATGAGTAATGATGATGATTGTTTTGTGTCGCAAAAATAGGCAGGTATACTGTGTTGATATAGCGTTTGCTGGCCAAACCAGGTGAAGGTTTTTTTGTTGAAATAGGCACTACTCATGCTAACAGAAGCCACTTTTCAAACCCTAACCCCTGCAACTGTTGGACAAAAATCATCATCATCAGCATCGCCAAGGGTAATTAAAGGTATGTGGAAGGGGAATCATGAAAAGTTCATATATACATACAATAAGACCTGAAGCCTAAAATTTAATATTAACATGGAAGGGGGAAAAGA
Organism: Lepidocyrtus paradoxus; assembly: GCA_034696885.1. Classification (NCBI taxonomy): domain Eukaryota; kingdom Metazoa; phylum Arthropoda; class Collembola; order Entomobryomorpha; family Entomobryidae; genus Lepidocyrtus; species Lepidocyrtus paradoxus. The sequence continues at coordinate 7,859 of JAQGAH010000916.1, read as the reverse complement.
AGAAACAAGTCATGTTTCGGTGATGCATGATGTGATGTAACTAAAAAACATACATACATATATGCCTGACGCTGCACTGATGATGAATTCATGATGAGGATGACGAATGCAGCGTTTTTTACTAGCATACCTAAGCATACTCCATGATATAATCCTCATTGTTGTTAAAACCCCATCTTGACTTTAGAAAAGGAGAAAATGACTTGTCCTCAACAAAAAACCCAGCATAACATAAACATAACAAGTGGTAATATATTTGTTCTTTTCGAAGAAAAAAACTGTAAGTGGGCAGGGGCACTAGGTATTACACCTGCCTTCTTCTGCCAGGTATGAAGACAAAAAACAGGGTCCAACAAAAAACCAGCAATACCTGTATTTTCATCTGAGCCTAATGTTAGTATCTTCGATACTTTATGTAAGAGCAGAACTTTAAAAAAAATTTCATATGTAGGTTGTCTTGATGGCCTTTATATACCTTCTTGGGTTTGGTGATCCGTTGTTGTTCACTACAAAAAGGCTTGATAGCTTATTAATCGTTAAAGGGATACTGGTTGAATATTTATCCAATGTTGATTTTTTTGTTGTGGTCTGTGAATGCTCAAGGTGCATGTATAACATCTCATGTTTTTGTATGTAAATGCGTTTGCAATGCCTTTGTTTCAGGAAGATCCGACCGATTGTATGTTAATTAGAGAGAAAAGATCTTGCTCTGCTGTGCATTGTTGCAAGGATTGGACATGATGATACATTATTGATGGTGGAGGATATATGATAATGGAAACACCTTTTATAAATGGATGCCGCTTTTATGTTCTCAGTTCTCATCATCCCATCAGATGAACTGTCTTTTAGTTCCTGTATTAACGATTACAAAAAAAAGGATGAAGGATGACTATGTTTGCTGCAAATGGCACTCATGCATGATGCGAGTATGATAAGATCAAAATTACTGTTATAGGCACCATTTGAAAAGATGCATGGAAAGAGATCATTTTCTCTGACTGGAGACCCATAGAACTATGAATAATAACAACTCATCAAGACAAAAGTGCCTGTTTTTCTAAATACATAACTGTTTAATAATGCACGAAAGTAGATGTCAGCCATGTATTTTTTAAAGATTCTCCACAGTTAAGAATGAAAGGAATATACAATTTTGGTTTTAACTATTAATAAATTAGAATAAATAAAGTATTTCGGGAAATTATAGGATTTATTTTTAGCTTTTTTCCGTATGTACAATAAAAAGTCTCGTTTAATGCTATTTATTGGTAACTTTCTCTTCCCATTAAAGCTTCTTTGATTACGGAGAGATTCAATCAAAAATACTGAAAAATAAAAGGGCTTTCTTTTCGTAACGCCATATTATGTATTGTGTCACCACCAGTTTACTGATGACATTATAATTATTGAAATCTCATTACAAATTTTATTTTTATACGAATTTCCCTTTACAGGTCATCCAGAATTTGTTTCTGAAAGCAAAACTGCAGTGATTTGTCGATAATTTTCAAGAGCACCGCTCAGTTTCTCATTTTGTGTGATTGTCCTGGACGGAAGGAACGGCAATAAAAAAGGATTGTCAGTTTTAATCATTCAAGGATATGCAAACCATTTACGTTTCAATCTTGCTTGGTACTGTTTTTTTTTGTAAAAAAGGTCTTTGCTGATAATTGTCCCATGCTGCATTTCATTTTCATCTTTACTTATATATTCTTATCTTAAAGTAGTATGAATGGAAGGTTTCCTTCCACTGCCTTCTTCTTTTCAGTTACCTATGAAGACATGGTTGGTTGACTTGACCTGACTGAACTGAAATGTATCTCTGTTTCACACGCATTTTAAAGGCATCCATGGCATGACCAATATAAATGAGTTGATTCATTTACTCGAGGTGGCCATTATCACATTTTGGTTAAACTCACTTGCCTGTGATGGTGTGCGCGGTTAGCAGGGGTGACTCCACATCTACTTTCTTTTTTAGCTAAAAGTTGTTGTGACATGACACGTTCATTACAAGTTTGTTGCGTTGTGTTACAGATAAAAGAAGAAGAAAAATTCTAATAAAAGCCGAGTTTTTTTCATGATCATCTCTGGCCTGTCTGTAAGATCCATAGGCAAAAAAATTATCGTGTCGGGAAGCAGACGACCATTTTATTACTTTTTTAATGTGCGCTACTGGAACTTTTGTTTAAAAATGTTCTCATTTTGATTATTATTGTTCTCAGATGCCCATAGGAGATCCAGCCGCGGTTGCTGCCGGCCAAAATTATAATTACTACATGTACCTCCAAAGCTGCAATGCTGGCAGCACAAAAAGCCTCTCAAGCGATTGCGCCTTCCCTTTCACCCCCAATTGTGAGCTAAGCCGCTTCTGCACTTAGTAATGGGCATAGTAGCAGCAACTCTGTTACACCGGTTGCGGTCGAAAAAACGTCCTGAATCGTAATGTGTCAGTTTGTAATATATCGACAGATTTCAAAAAAGAAAATTAATTTTATGTGTACGCCGATTATTCAATAGAGATGTGATGAATGTAAAATTGTATTAAAGTTAGTAAAAACGAATTTTAATTTATTTATATATTTATCAACTGCATGAATGGCTAGTGCCAAAAAACCCTCAACCAAGCATACTGGAAAGATTTTAGTCAGATTTAGTTAAAAATTTCCCATTTTCCGCGAGAGTTGAGATGATAACCACATTGGTCCACATTATCCCTCTATCCTCCATCCACCTCATCACCGCTCAGCTCCCAACTACTGGACTGAGCAACATCCTTGGGGATTCGGTTGTACGGTGGCGGTAAACCACCTATCATGAACCCATCAGTGTGGGTATAATGAACACAACCGATGACTGTAATAGTTGGGGGAGGGGAAGCGCAACCATCCATAAGAATCCAGTACCGGTGGCCACTCCAAAAATATAGCACAGTCATACCAAACATGATCATCAGGATGGACTATCATCATTTCCATCCTCCACCTCCACCTCCCTACGGCATAATCCTTATCATCACCACCTACACCATTATGTTCATGAAGCTAAACCTAAAGACTATAATTTAGGGTTATCTAGCATAGGTCCGCACAGTATACACGCGGTGGCTTGTTGTATTGAATTGAATTGATTCTTGATTAAAATGTCCAGCTATTTCAGTACATGAAGTGCTGCTTTTCAAGCAGTGACATTAAATAATATATTAATCTACTAAAATTGCTACATTATTAAGCATTGCTTGTACAAGTTTGGTTTCCAGGGTTTCCTTATGTATATATACTAGCTGGATATATACGCATGTCTTCGCCACCACAACACGAAATTCATATATGCTTTTTACGCAGCGGTTGACTAGGCATGCGTATAGCCACGCTCACTCTCCATATATCCAGCTCATATGCATATCTCAGCATCCGTTGGAGCTTCTGCTTTCTTCTTGAGACTCGACTCGACTCGTCGCTGTCTCCTCTCTCCCTACCTCCATCCTAGTCCGTCCCCTCCTCATTACTTACTAAAAGTTTTGAGTGTAAGTTGGCTCTCCTCACAAGAAAACTAAAAAATTTAATTTTGGTTTTAAAACTTAAGTGTTTGCGAATATTTTTTTGGTGACATTCCCCTTGTCATCCACCTTGGCAACGGAGCACCTGTGGTAAGTTTTTAAACTTGTTTAAGGTCCCTAAAATTTAATTTTAGCCTCTTGAAGGGGGCTCTGGTAAAAAATCATCTGTTGTGTAGTTATTTATAGTTAAAATGTATGTATTAGTCTTTCTTCAAGCATTAATTCATACATTTTAACTCATTGTTTAATTATAAGGTACTAATTTTATTTTATTTAAATTTCAGCTTATTTCAAACATCTCTTTGGATCCTGGTCTTGACCTCTCTTGCTCCCTTTTGTATCGGTAAGTAGGGCTTATAGTTTTTCATTCTAAAAGTGATCATAGTTATGAAATGCACCGCTCTTCATCATAAACATGAAAAACTGAGGATTATTATTAAGACAAATTTTTAAAGTGCTTTAATTCTAAGCTTTTCTCCCATCCAAGATACATCAAATCATTTTATTTAATCAAATTTTTCTCGTTTTCAGGTTCTGACTATTACAATATTTTACCTGTTTTCACTACTACTTCATCATTCACTGATCTCGTCAATCTCTCGCATGTAAGTTGTGTGTTTTAATCTCATTTGCAATTATCTTAAAAACTCCATTTCAATCTTTACTTTTATCCATTCATTTTTTTCATTTTTTTCGTCTCGTTTTAGATATCAACCATGTGTTCTCGTGAGGAATGGAAATCTTTTATGGAACATCATTCCGGGAAAGATGCGAGTGCCACTGAAAGTGAGGAGGAAGGAATTCACCCTTCCGTCCAAGCAAGTCCTCAACCATCCACTTCTCATTCTGATGTAAAGGATGTAGCTGGTGCATCCTCATCAAAGGACGGTGATGATTCTGGGGAGGAATCAGAGGTCTCCACGAGTGTTTTTGTGGATGGCGTTCCTCACTCTTCTCGTTCCAGGAGCCGTGAGGGTCCATTAACATCAATTGGCACCCAATCTCGATCCATTCAAAAAGCGAAGCGGACTAGAGGGCCCCCCAAACATTTGTCCACCATCCAAGAAGATAACTTTCCAGACTGGAAGCTACTGACGCGTAGTGAGGGCTACTGTGGACACTGGCAATGCAAACGTGTTGTCCCAAATTTACAGGTACACTACGTGGGGGGTCACATGAAGATTGGACCGCTGCTGTTCAAAAAAGGCATAGTAAAAGAGTAATTTTTCTTTTTATTACATCACTAAGTTTGTATTTCCACTGTTTATTTAAATCTATTTTAAATGTTATAAGGGATACATTGTTTTAAATGAATTATTCAATGTAATAAATTTAACCTTCTCGAAATATTCGTCATTGTTGGTTACTCTCCTTTTTTATAAAGTTCATGCATTTTAGATGTTTTGCTACTATTTCTTACAATTTACTGATATGTTATAGGTTAAAATGCAATAACTTTTACTTACCTTAATTTTATTTAATTCATATTTACATTATTTACATCATAAATCTGTCTACTTTTATCTCTCTGTAAACCTTGTGGTTTTCTCATGCATCCATAAACTTAAATTAGGCATCTTCAAATAAAACAGCACGTTTCATCATCATTTAATTGTCCGATTTCCTTCAAAATACCTTCATTTTATACCTCACGCATCCCCATTTCATAATCAGGCATCATACAGATCGCATATCCCATGGAATTTGCAAAAAATAAAAAATATTTTTTTTTCATATGATTTTTTGCCAGAGCCCGTAAAAATTCAAAAATTAATACCGGCTGACGTAGTCAGCCGGTATTATTAAATGAGGTGTCAATAGAAAGATCTACTCAGTATCTATTAGAATCAGTAGTCAAAAGGTTCAAAAACATTACAAATTGGCCGTTATTTTGATGTACACTTTGGTGAATCCTAAAAAAGGGGTAATAGGCAAATTGTATTATTTATAACGGCCAATTTGTAATGTTTTTGAACCTTTTGACTACTGATGCTAATAGATACTGAGTAGATCTTTCTATTGACACCTCATTTAATTGAATTTTTACGGGCTCTGGCAAAAAATCATATGAAAAAAAAATATTTTTTATTTTTTGCAAATTCCATGGGATATGCGATCTGTATGATGCCTGATTATGAAATGGGGATGCGTGAGGTATAAAATGAAGGTATTTTGAAGGAAATCGGACAATTAAATGATGATGAAACGTGCTGTTTTATTTGAAGGTTCGTCGCAAAAGTGTTGAGGTCATTACGTTCTTCATGGTAAATCGGTGGCAGTCAGACTAAATAGCAAAAAACAACTGGTACGTGCATTTTGAAAAATAAAAACGATGTGAAGCATAAAAGCCATTATTATGATAAGTTTATTATTGTTGAAGACATTACTCTTAATTAACAAGTTTATATCCTAATTAAAGTAAATGAGAAAGAGATATGTGAATTACAAAGATGTAAAATAAAAAGGAATTAAGGTAACACTTTCCCTTTCTTGATGAGAAGGCAACCCATTTTCATACGAGTTTATTGCAGTCTTGGTCGTTATGATGAGCCATGAACTGGTTCCATACTTCACGCGAGCACATTATGGAAAAGCTGAAGTAAACAAAAAAGATGAAAAAAGGAACAAATTAATTCATTGTGATGGAGAAATTAGCAGTATATAAACGGTAAAACAAACATTAGAATAATTACATGTTGAATACCGCGTAACTTACATTTGAGAAATAGCTTCTGATATTTGACGATTTGAGTGAAAAACCAAAAAAATAGTGTAAATACTAGGATCTGCAAAAAAGACATAAGAATAATACCTATGAAGTCATACAAGTTATCAATTAAGGATAAATGATGTAGCAGGAACATATTAATTACTATGAATTCATTTCAAGGGCCAGCTTGATTCATAAACTGCAATAATCTTTTACGTAAATTAAAGATGTAAGGTTTGGGGCGTTGGTTTTAGTACCCGTTATATGGATCCAAATAATGCAAACAGTTAACTGGCCATTGATTTTGATTATTGCTGCACATATGATTATATAAATGACCAAAGAAATAAAAAGACATGAAAATAAATTAAATGACTTACCTAGACAGCTCGAAGAGCTTAAAAGAGAGAAATCAGGGGGGGCCAAGCCACCTCAGGACTGAAAAGGAAACAAAAATTTAAAATTAAATGTAGGGTGGAACTGAAAGTTTGCCAGTTGAGGCACTGCAACTGTAGATTTTCCTTATTTGTCTGCCTTCATTTCATTAGTTAACGATGCAACAATCAGTCAGTATGAACACTTTCAAAAAAAGAACAAAACTTACCCCAACAAACAAAGACTAAGAAAAGCAAGGAGAAGAGCCGAAAAGATTAATGAGATGAGCTGGAATGAAAAGGAAAAAACATTAATTAGACCTTAGGTTAACGACGTTTTAAATTAAATGAAATAATTCATCAAAACAAATTAATTCATTTATTTAAACTCCTACCGACCTTACTAACACTGCATTTTTTACCAGAGCCCCCTCAAGAGGGCTTAAATTAACTTTTGAGGAAACTAAAAAAGTTTTTAAACTTACCACAGGTGCTCAATGAGGTCTAGAGGTCATGAGGGAATATAAACAAGAAAAATATTCGACAAAATAATTGATTTTTCAACTTAATTTAATTTTTTAATTTTCCTTGTGATGAAGGCCAACGTGCTCAGAAAATTTTAACTGAGAAATGAAGAGGAGATGAAAGGAATATGGGGCAGGTAAGCAGACGAGCATGGGTTGAGTCGAGTCGAGTCTCAAGAAGAAAGCAGAACCCCCAACGTATGCTGTGATACGCATATGAGCTTGATAGAGGGAGAGTGAGCCTGGCTACCCGCATGTTTTCTCCTCCTCTGAGTAGAAAGCATGTCTAAATTCCACGTTGTAAAGGCCGAAGACATGCTTATAGCCAGGCTCACTCTCCCTCCATCCAGCCCATCTGCATAGATAAGGTAACCATGGAAACTAAACTTTAAAAACAGTCCACATCCCATAGAACTGTGCAGAGTACTGTTGGATAACCCTAAATGATAGTCTTCAGGTTTAGCTTCATTGACATAATGGTGTAGATGATGACGATGGTAACGGTTTTGATGAAACGATGATTACAATGATTTGTTATGTCCAGAGTTGTTTTACCTCACCAGAATAAAAACGGTGTTTTTTCAAGTCCAAGTTTAGCCGTACCTTATGGCTAAATAAATAAATCTCTGGTAAAATTGAGAGGAACGCAGCTGCGCTGCGGCCTCTCAATTTCCATATATGTGTCAGCT
>JAQGAH010000915.1:0-21916 GCA_034696885.1 Lepidocyrtus paradoxus | reverse complement strand
ATGATGACGGAGATCATTGTTATGAAATAATGATTAAGGTTGCTTGTGCGACAATTCGTATGAAGTAATTTATTCTTATTTATAGTATTGGATACAAACGATTAGATTTAAAATGCTTTGTAAATGTCAAGTATACTTACATTGATTACTAGTTTTTTAAATCTCACGATGCCCCATATTTGTTTTTCCAAAGCGAGTTATTTTTTGCGGAACTTACTCTAGCAAATATTATGCAAAAATTCGGATTTACTCTGATTGGGCTGATTTTTCTCTCAGTTCCATTTAGCAGCTATCCTCAGGAAGAACAGCTCGGAGATGGTGGAGGACCCCAGTCGGAGAGTAACATTACTTGCATACAGTGTTCCAACCCGGAGGAATCGCTCTGCATGGACACAAAGGAGGTTGAATGTAATATTGAAGATGGCAAATACGGCTGTGTCATAATTGAGTACTGGACCCTGGAGGGAGATGATAAAGTGACTAAAGTGGCTTTGGAGCGGAGATGTCTGGAAGAATACGACATGCAAGGATTGATGTGGAATATGAAGAGGATTGTAAGACAGGCTTTTCCAAGACCTGTGGCTGAAATATCAGGCAGAGGTAAGGAAAAGGTACTCCCCAAAGAACCCCGAGCTCAAGGAGACAAACTATTTGGAGAGAGTTGCATGTACTTCCAAAATCTGAGGACTGGACAGGTGGCTGAGAAATGCTTCTGTAGAATGAACCACTGCAACCAAGAAGTGCGCTCCGCAGGAGGGGTTGGAAATCCTAGAAGATTCGCGGCAGGTGGACATAGGACTAGGGCTGCTGGCTTACTGTCACTGTGGCTTGTGTCGATAACGCTGATTCTTCAATATTCAATGTGTTAAATATAGCATTTATGAAAGGACATTGTAAGTCCAAATGTCTCAATTAAAATAATTTATTTTGTAAATATTAAAAGCGGCTGATTGTTGAGAGTTTTAAGGGTTAGCTTGATAAAAGCAGTTCTATTTTATTTTAAAATTTTAAATGGCCTCACGTTTTCTTCGTCATTCTTCACTCTTACAACATACGGAAACAATTTTCTATCTAGTGTCTCTGTTTGCTTACCATCAACTCAATTGCTCCTCTAGTATACTACTTGTCGTTGTCGTTTAGAATACCAGGGAATCAAAAATAAAGTTAGTGAACAGCACCCAGTCAGTCATTTCATCATCTTCTGTATATTTTATTTGTAACACGGCGTAACAAACTAATGAAGCAAACGCAAATGATGGCACGACAAGAAGACATTCTGGGTAGGCTCTCTACTTTAAGGGAATGCAACAATTTCACTAATTTAATGAGACTCGGCCACTCATAAAGCTCTGCCACATGTTATGTATGTAAGCTATCAGTTTACCTCCATTATGTATTATACCCATTAAAAATTAACCATGCACCTAAATAACAACAGAAATATCATCGGCTAAAATAATCTGTGAAGATCGGCGTCTTTTTTTCTTCCGACTATTAGTTCAGTTAAGAAAGTTGCCGCTGCAACAATTACTCCAGCCAGAAGCAGGTAGCACGGCCCACTGAACTGTATAATGTTCAACGCGGTTATGCTTTCATCATTTTCATCTGCATTCGCGTCATTTATCATCCCATTTTTACTTTCATTGACCTTTCCCCTCTCCCAGTTCCACCTTTCCCTACGAATAAGTTCGGCATCCATATGAATCCATTTGTTAGTCAAGCCCATGTCCACTGAGCGAGTAATGATGAGGTCGAATTTGCCTCCAAACACGGCTTGCTTTTTGAAAATAATGGAAATCGCAATGAATGAACTGGTATCCGGTGACAATTGGATTGGAGCGTGCCCCCCACCATTAGTTAAGTTTCTGTGTTGGATGTACTTGGTAAATGAGTACCAAGCAATGCAACTAAAATGGGGGTTCCCGACGGCACTCTGAAAGCACTTGAGTGCATCCTCCTCCAACGCCATCCTCTGAAATATGTAATTTAACAGTTTTAAATTCTTAATCGTATATCTTGTTAATTGACAGGATGAAAGAAACAGCCAACCTTAAATATAGTTTTGAAGGTGGGGTTTGTCGAAGTCCTCAGAATAGCGTATGCAGCTCCGCCGATATACTGCAAAGCAATGTGAAATGACTTTGGGGTTGCAGCCAACTCCTGAAATGTCTCTGGTGGGTCTAATAACGATGGAAAAGCCAGAAACGACACAAGTTTCGACCGATAAGCTGTCGTAACAAGGAGGCAAAAGAAGAACCAAAACACTGTAAACATCCTGATCGCATATATTCTCCGACTATTAGTTTCCAAAGTTCGACCATCCTGCTCCAGCAGGGTCTTCATTAAAAACAGAATCAAAGTTGGCACATGGACCTCATGCCCACTCAGTTTCAAAACAAAGACAAAGATCAGAAATGAAATTACACTTGAGCAGAATACAAAAAGCCACACTTCCTTTTTAAAACACCAAGCGGCGGACTTCCAGGAAAAGAACTTCTGTGGAAGGCTCGTGCTAAACGTGAGCCATTCATATCCCACCGGGTTTGAGAAGCCAACCTGGCTATGTCTGGAAAATGTGTGTCCGCTGAGGATTCCCACCTCTGCTTTCCCGTTTACAATATCTCCCACAGTTCCTACCCACGTCCCATTAGGGAGCTTCATACCTGTATTGAATTGAATTGAATCTTTATTTAGTCTAGCCATTTCAGTACATATAGTTCTGTTTTTCAAACGGTGACTCTAGCTAGCTAACAATAAAAAAAATCTGCTATTATTAATAATAATGATTAACAATTAATTATTGGTTAATCATGTTACCTGTTCCTCCACCACCACTTGACGGAAAAAAATGACCGGAAAAATTATATTTTTCTGAGAGATGCTCAAATACAAAATGTACGTATCCCCGGGCACTCTTCCACCGATCGAAAGACACCTTCTGGATTTCATAAATGGCTATAGCAGCGTTGGCAGAACTGACTGTGAACTCCTTTCCGTGAAAGTTTTGGAGAAAGTCTGGGAAAAGATTGTCCTTTTTGATCTGGATCACTTTTGGATGTTCATCGGAGCAAAATAAGCACGCTGTGACGAAAGACAATCCTTTCTGGGGCGATGAGAGAATCCCAACCTTATTTTTTATTCCGGTTGCAATCCTCCCACAACTCAATAGACTGACCAAAGCATGACAACTTCTGGTACCTGAAGAATATAAAATGAAGTGGTGTTCATCCTTTTTAATAATTCCACTCAGTTTTTCCAGAAGGTCATATGTAGCCAACGCGGAGGAAGTGGTTTCTACCTCCACAAGAGCTAGAACACAGTTATTTCGTAATTTATGCACATCCTGGTGGATCTGAAGCAGAGACCCGTTGAGTCCAGATTCTGGGGATAAAATGTAGCTATCTTGGTGCCTAAACTCGTGAACTTGACGGTTTTCAGTTTTATTTGAGCAAAAGTGGATAATGGAACAAAGTTTCAGATGAGCAGTTAGCACTTCATCCCATCTCATTTGAAAATATTCACCAGTTTTCGTGTCGCACAAAGTAGTTTGGAGTTTTGAGGGGCACTGTGAGACAGTGACAGTTGCCGTTTGTAAAGTCAATAAAAGGAATAAAATAAAGTTGAAATTTTGGTTTTTCATTTTGTTTCAGTTTTTCCAGTTAAGTATATTTTAGAATTGAGTCTCTAACAAGTTTGAGTATATTTTTAGCAAAGGGCACCTTTCAACGACTCTGTGGATGAATGAAGGTGAAGGTGAATAATGTTCCTCAGTACATAACTTATTAATTTATTACAAGCAATCCCTTGAATTCCAATCGCGAAAAAAATGGTTCATTTGAATTTGGTTTATCAGCAGTATATTCACCTTAACTTCCGCTTATGATAAGGTAATTGGTCCCAATCAGTTCCAGATGATGATAAACACACAAGAAAATGGCTAGAGACATGCAATCCTTATTTCAACAAACTTATTTTAATGGTATGTTTACATGTATGTATGCAGGTGCAATTCATTTCAAAACATGAATATTATTATATGAAACTTAACAATTTATAACTAGTTTGAACCACTCGCCAACGTACTCGTAATTTACAGACTGGAATTTCTGAAATGGAGTAAACAGAAAGCTGAGGATTTGGATAGGAATATGACTGGTTACAATATTAGGTCATTGTTTTTTAATCTACTACGGAGATCCAACAACGCAAAATGTTTTATTACACTAATGAGTTTGTAAGATCCACGTGGAATGCCGTGACACAAGGCATATATGTACATAATACGGCACGAGTTAATTTCTATAATTAGGTTTTTCTGAAATGGAGTCATTTCAAAAGTCCATTTTATATTCATTGTTTAATCAGTCCAATTTATCCCATAATAAATAATTAGTCATTAGTCAAATGTGCTTATTGTCTTTCATGAATGAGCCCGGGTTTTTCAGTTCCGTTAAAATGGCATAAAACATTTTGCGTGAATGAACTAAATGAGCTCTGTACTATAGTATTGGCCTATATAAGAACACAACATATCAGTTTGATTGAGCTAAAACACGTAATATTAGGAGGGGCACGCTACTTTCTAATTTTAATTTTCCAAGTAGCCATTAAACATGATGTTTTGATGTACCTATATCGTTCGAGGAATCACTAGAAGTTAACTAGATATACTGACTAACCAAAATATCCGTCTTTTGAAAGATTGTTGACGAAAAAAAAAATTTTACAAATAATTGGCATAACTAGTCTTCGCCCACAGGCTTCACTCAGTGGATGGAATTTGAACAATATGAAGGGAGTAACCACCTCAATATAATCAATTATTTTTTTAATATGCTGAAACGTAGGTTGGGGGAAACGTCTTATGCGACAATAAACAATAAATATGCAGCATACCAATTTATGCCATTGATGAATACTTTTTATAGCTTTTGTGTGATTTCAGTTATGAAAGGTAATTAAGTGTGCTATCCGTCTAACTAACGGTAAGTGAATCGACTTTATTTTAGGTTTTGCTTATTAGCTTCCTTCAAAACTTTTGACATATTCAATTAAAATCGGGCGTCTTCCAATTAAAGTTGTGAAATGCTAATAGGATGGGTGCAAGGTATATTTTTCGTCAGATTCATTATTTTAAGACAAGCGATTGACGCATGCCACGTTCTGGATTTAGGAATCCTGACATATTTATTTGATCCCGTTTCATATGACCGCTTCAAGTTTAAACTATTTTCTCCTCTGACCTCGACCAGCACCCTTAGCTTGGTTTCCATATGGAGTCCCAGCGCGAGGATTATTTGGTTCATTGGCTAGCTCGGTGCTAGAGCTAGAACTACTACTGGAACTGGAGGAGCTGAGAAGATCGTCGAATGAGATCCCTACAGGACAAGTGGCTAGGACTTCTTTTATCCTTTCATCATCACGGAAGGAACTTGGGTCCTCGCGTAGGACTTCACATTGGCGATAGCGTTCCTCCAGTGGCGGATTGAGTGTAGATTCACGGCTGTTTACAAATTTAACATTAACGTAAAGCATATTTTTCTAAATATCTTACAAGCATTCTAAACGTAATAAAACATCATGTCACAATTTACGCTTTAATGAGCATATCGGGCAATAGGGTTGTCCACGGCACAATGATTAGACCAGCCCAGAACAACGGAGATGTATAGACCATTACTCCAATCCCAAATATATCCACCCCGACAGGAGTAACAGCATACAAATAGCTGTAGCCGATTAGGAACACCATCCAAAGGAAAATGGAGCCCCAAATTGACAAATGCGTAAATGTCGTCCATGACTTAGTTTCCAAACCACTTTTTAAGCTGACCACAATCACGACATACTAAAAACATGCATAAAAGGTGAAAGTCTTGTTCATACAAAGCTCTTATATTTAAGCAGAAGAAGAAAATATTGACTACACTAACCGTGTAAAGGAAGTTTCCCAACACTAGATAGCCACCTTCCTTCCCATCCTCCCACACAATCCCATCCCCATATAATAGGAAGGTCAACCAAAATAAAATTATAGAGTGGCCAATTGAGTTCCCAATCCACAGGAAGAATGTCTTCAAACTAAATGTATTCTCATTTGAGTGATAAAGGCTGGGATTGTTGAGGCGGAGCTTTGCGCTGCAATTCCTGTCGAACACGCCCATGCTAATTGGCTGGAGACTGGTGAACAACTGGAAAAGAAGAAAAGCATGAATTTAACTAGTTAATGCAGAATTGGCCAAAGTTAATGATTGCATTTTTGTTAATTTCTATACCATATTATAAAGACCAATCGTCCACCTATCAAATATGACTTGCCCCGACCATGCAGAGTAGATTGCAAACCAGAGCTCAATGATGTAGAGGCAAATGTTCTTGTAATAGCTGTAGAAAATGGTTTTGCTTATGCGGTCATAGCTCCAAGCACCGTGAACGAATAGTAACTTTCGGAGAAAGTGAAACTGAGCGATGGCATAATCCGAGGAGCACGAGGCTTGAAGACCTTCTTGTCCCGATATCCCGACTCCCACATGAGCCTTTTGAATCATCGCAACATCATTCGCACCGTCGCCAATCGCAAGGGTTATCTTGCCTGTGTAAGCCGTCACATATTCTACAATCTAGAAAGTGTCATCATTCAATTATCAGCATAACCTTCATTAAAGTCAATTATCTTTTAAATTGAAACAGTTAAAATTGCCAGCTCGAGCTCACCTCAGCCTTTTGCAAAGGGGATGCTCTACAGACCATCACAGCTTCGCAGCTGCAACAAAGCTGCATGAAATATTGTCGCAACTCTATCATTAAAGCGTATTTAAGACTGTGTCCGTCAATGACCACTGCAGCTTCATTGATATTCGGAAGAACTCCAAAATTACTAGAAGCTAGTACGTCGATATGTCCAATTAGAGACTCTCGGGTTTCCTACAATTACAAATACCCCCAAACAATTATAATAGGTATGATTTGATTGTTTTGTCCCCAAATTGTAAAAGATCGCATCTTATGAGAGTTTCATTACATCGATAGTAGCACAATTTACTATAAGAAGCTTCATCGACTGCTTCAGTAATTTGCAGGAATAGCCTATATTAATCGCAGTTTCCTGCTTGTCCCCAGTCAGGACCCAAACATGGATTCCAGCCTCCAGAAAGTCAGCAATTGTTTCTGGAACCTGTATATGTATGATGCATGATGATAATTATAGCACAAATCTCATCATTATCAAGTATTTATGTTTTGGATTTTGGTGAGAATCATTTAATTACATGATCCTGTAGCTTGTCTTCAATCGCTGTAGCTCCTAACAATCTCAATTTCTTCTCAATTATACTCGCCGCTTCTTCCAATCTCTTTTCCCGATGGTTGATGGCTGTCGACGCTTTATGAAAGATCGCATTCCAACGCTATTTTGAAGATAACATGGATTTAAAAATGGAACATGTCTCAATTGAATGGAGTGTGAAGTTTCAAGACAATAACCTGATACTCCGCCTCGGGAATTTCTTTAATAGCACAACATAACGTCCTCAGTCCTTCCGTGGCAAAGTCATTAAGATGGACTGAAGTATTTTTGCGCATCTGATCAGTGGACCCACCTCCTTCCAGAAGTTGATAAATATGCGAGTCTGCACCCTGTGGGGTAAATGCATTTTGAATGATTTACCACGTATGTTTTGAACGAATCATTTTATGAAGACATCCTAAAAAGGATGTACCTTGCACATCAGCTGAATTGTTCCTTTAGGAGTTCTAACGATCACCGACATGCGCTTCCGACTAGAGGTAAACTCGAGCATGTTCAAAATCTCATAAGTCTCTTTTTTATTCAGAGCCGTGATCTCCACAGTTTTTGGCGTTCTGGACTCAAACGAAAATCCCAGACTTTTTGCTCCCAAAACCAGTGCCTTTTCATCCGTGGACGAAGCATGATATATCAACTCCCCCGTTGAATAATCAGGGATCACATCGTGGCACACTGCAAGGAGCACTAAAAAATCCCAAATGTCTTTGGCATTTGCATCATTACTCCTTAGATTGTCGACAAGCTGATTCTTCCCGTTTGATATGTTCTCAGGGAGATAGACCTTCCCTCCGACTGAGCAGGCTTTGAACTCCATGATGTTCCTTGTGAGGGTCCCAGTCTTGTCGGAGAAAATGTAGCTGACCTGCTCCCAAATAAAATTACAATCAAGTCGCACATTCATGTATTTTTTAAACGAAAAGCATAGTATTAGCCAACATTTGAAGAGGTCTGAACCTGCCCCAACTCTTCATTCAAATTGGACGTCCTTGCCATAGCTGGGGTCTCACTCTCCTTGTGGTACATGTCAGCATCCAAATTGATAAACAATGCCTATTGAAGTTCAAAAAAAGTGTCATAGACAGGGAGGTAGTAGAAATAAATATAATACTTCTTCTCGTATCTTCTTACCTGAAGAAATCTCACCACCTCAAGAGTGACGGTTAGTGAGATGGGAATCAGATTGTTGTAGAGGATTAAGAAGGTGAGAAAATTGTAAGAAAACTGGATAGACTTGACCCATATTCCTGAAATTACAATGGGAACGGACATGGGCTACTATCCAGAATTCAATTAATATGAATGAATATGATAGGAATGATCTGATCTTAATACCAGGAGTTTTGACACTTTTCACAGTGCGATGCTGGGCAATGTACCAAGCTTTGGAATTATCTATCCAGAGCACCGAGAATTGCGCGGAGAGCAGGGCAATCAGGAGAAGGACGACGAATAACATGACTATTTGTTGGTTCGTTTTCTTATCGACAGTAGAGCGCTTCAAAGGGACTGTGGTAGAATTCTTCATGAGCTTTGTCTCATGTCCGGTATAAATGACTTGGCCAATAATCCAAGTAGTATTTTTGAGTTTTGCTCCGCGAAGAAGTACTTGGTTATTGTTTAGTGATAGGTCCCTTGAAATAGAGAATTCTTGTTTGAAATGTGGGTGGTATAGGTCTTAATTAGTATGAATTTAATGGCTGTTGGAATGTTAACTGGTTGGAATTACAACGCAACTTACACCCCATCATTAAGTTTTAAGTTTCCGGAAAATTCGTACAAATGACGATTGGGTGGCTCGCACTTGATTTGACCCCGAAGAAAGGCAAAATCAGCCTCCGGAATGGATGCTGTTTCCGGAAGACCCTGTCTCACCTTCAGATTCGTCTCGCCGTCCAAGTTTGCAGTTTCAATGTAGCATAGGCCATGTGAGTCACTGGTAGAATTAACGTTAAAAACTATTTGGTTAGTTTTAGGTACAACTAAAAGTTAGCAAATCAGATATGCAGATGGGCTACCTCGACGCATATAGGACAAGGTCTGCAGGGAAAAATGATTCGTTTTTAACTTTGACAAAGTCGCCCACGCCCACTTGCTCCCATTTTATTAAGTGCCATTCTCTGTCCTTCCTCAGTGCTTCAACTTTTCTGTCATTTACCTCCGCGTCACCTTTGTGACGTTTCTGAACAATGATGAAATCATAAGTCATTATCATATTTACTCTCATTCTACCCCGATTTCCAATTCATGCTTGTAATGAACCAGAAGTTCAACTTACCAAATCTTCAACAATTTCTTTAATAGCCGAAACAAGTAGAATAAAGGACAGAGGTACTAATGTAGTGAACCTGCCTGTTGGAGACACTTCCGGAATTTGCTGTAGTTAAAGTTGAAGACAGAAATTGTGATTTTTTTTTGCAAACTTTGCAAATTCAGACTGGCAAAGAACGTTTATTATAATCTTACCTGCAGCAGTGCTGTACCCAAAAAGAACATGTTCGAATATCGACGGAACTGTTCAAAGATGAAGAATGGTAGAAACGACACAATTGAGTATTTCGCTGTTGAGATCCAGTTTGTTGTGAAATATTCTGGCTGCTCCACATTTACAAGTATGGTACGGCTGGTTCTCTCTAATAGTTCGGTGGAGGTCACACTGCTAATCCCTTATCCATAAACAATATTAAAAATAGGGAATAACATTCATTCACTGCAGTGATCCAAGATGATGGTGACATTCAACATATAAAATTTATCCTGACTTACTTCCATCGGGTAAATCAGCGCCTAGCGAGGTACTGCTAGTGCTATTAACGCTACTAGGGCTAGCCATCCTTTAATATGTCATGTAACTCATGTAGTAAATGATAATTAATTAAGTTTGACTAAAAATGTGGCATGTGCATGCGTCAATAACTTATGAGAACGATTCAAGTAAAAAGTTATGAGATAATGATGATTCTTCATTTTAGTTAAATTGTAGAGGCATGAGGCATAAATTGCTTATTTTTTAAAAATCCATTCAACATTCAAGCATAACTGATTTCATTAGTCGTGACAACGGGACGTCATCTTGTCATGGCTTGTGAAAAAAGTACTCATGTTGCGGATACCTTCATCGTTTTTCCGAAAGCAAGTACTTGGAATTTTTTTGCAAAGGTGCAAAAGTTTAAATATGTGTAAAGAGGAAGATGGAACCAAGTTCTTTAGATATAATGTGTTTGTCTATATCTGTTGCAAAATTTGGAAATGGACAACAAAATTAACGTCACCGTTACAAACAATGCATTTTCCACACTTTCAATCATGCACTTAAGCTAGCAATTTCAGGAAACGTATATCACTGTCACCAAATCCGGGCGGGTGGAAGAGTGAAACAAGGAACATTGAACATAATATTATTTACTAAACTAAAATGGATCTTGAAAATTTGCATAAAACAGTTATCGTGCCCGCAAACAGAACGGCCATGCGCACGGACAACCAACTGATCAAGCTCAAGACCTTAAATTAGCATTTAATTTTATATAATCTGCTCTGGACCATGAATCATTTATGTTCGTTTGGTAACTTTCCTGCTCAAGTCCTTTATCAGGAAAGTCCAACATTTAATATTTACGAAGTAAAGAAGAAGTACAAAATGGCTCTAAAAGTGCTTTATTATATGCTTTGCGTGACCTTTATTATGCTTTCACAATAGCTTTACTAAATGCTCCTGCGGTGGAAGTCTCTAAAACAGTTACATGTGAATAAGTACTATCAAATTATCCTCAGTTAGCAACTTTAGCAAAGCCACCAAAGAAATTCCCAAGTTCCTTCACTAAAAGGTCGCGTTCTGCTGACTTTGCATTCTTCACTATCGCCATCAACAGCACGAAGTCAGTGACGCTGATCTTATCAAGAATTTTATTCACATGCTTAACCAATCTCTCTTTGTCCTTATCGTTCATCTCCTCTAAAACTTGATAAAGTGGCTTGTATTGTTGACACATTTGTGAGCCTGCCAGACCGCCAACAGCACCACCTTTAATTTTAAAATGGCAATATATCAGTCACAGTAAATCAATATATAAATTTTCCAACTAATTACAAGTATCGTTAGACTACAACTATAATACAAGTTATTGAAACATGCCTAATACAAGCCCAACTGGTCCCATCAAAACGCCCCCAACAAATGCCCCCATCCCCGCAGCAGCTGCACCTTTAGCAGATTCCGCAAAACATACTTGTAGATCAGCATTTTTTGCCAAATGCTTAACAGCCTCCAAAATCTCCTTCTGGTTGATAGGCATTTTGCAAAGAAGCTAGTGAATATCTAAACAATGAAACAAAGCAATTACTATTACAGTTCAATTTTTTGTATTTATCTCCTAAAAAAAATTGGATTTTTATGTTAGCGGATTTCTTCCTTTCTTCAAATTAATAAGAGATTTCAGTCAAATTTCTTACGCTAGAAGAACGTACTCGCCCGTTTACGTTCTCTCCAAAATATATGAATATCTCTGATTTTGATTTTATCTCAATAAAAATTAAAAGTGGTAATTGGTGAGTCTTATTGCCCTTTGTTTCGACGTGATCATTTTTACTCAAGAAATACGTTTATAAATGTTTTGAAACTGAAATGAAACTGGTTTGAAAACCAGAATATGACAAAATGTAATCAATTTACAAACAATAGCGCCTGGTGGCTAACGTCGGAGAAAGTATGGAAACTCCCAAAGCGCCTGAACTTTATGATTTATCTTTCAGAGATTCCTTTTGACGGGAATAAAGCCCCATACGGAGAGGCATTTCCCTTGATGGTCTTTCCCATAGTCTCTCCGAAAAAGTCTATTTGTTGCTTTACCAGAGACAGAAGACATTTCTATCAAGACCCAGCAGAGAAACTTTCTTCAGTATTAATACAAGCTGCAATGAGTGATTTTTGTGTAAACTGGACATCTGTAATTAGCTCAAGCCAACTCAAACCCGAAGTATAAGAAACAACTGCAAATATCTCGGTTTCCAACTCTATTTCGAACATTTAAACATGCGTCGTAGAATCGAAATTAAAATGATCGAATCCTTATAAGGGGCACTGTGAGACGTGTAACTTTTAATTTTATTGAAACAAACTCAAATCCATTTTTTTGTGGGTGCAATTGGAATAATTAAAAAACAGCATTTAAAAAAGTAATAAATATCTGATTATGTAATTGCCTATATATTTTTATAGTTTTTCAATCTAACCAGGGGCGCCACGAATGTCAGATGCAAGTCCGTAAGAGTAATAATATCACCAAATCAAAGTATTTACAGGTAAAAACCTCTCAATGGAAATTTTGCTAATAATTGGACACCTTTTTAACACGTTCCAAATTTTAATTGGCAGCTCTTAATTTTTAGTTGAGGATGCCACAAAAGTTTACCGCAACTGTTGAAAGTCGCGAAATTGCACTTTGGTTACCTGCAACCGAAGTCAGGAAATAGAAGCAGAAATAAATCGATGAAGCTATTGGTTGGGGTTGTGATATTGATGGAGGAAAATATTTGAAAATTTGTATGAATGCTCTTAACTATTATGTGGAGTGGAACAATTGACCTTTACTTGATGAAGTGACTGGATGTCGAGCATGTATCATGATGACAGACAGATATATGGATGAGCAATAGCTGATGAAGCTACAATTACATATAATGTATAATGAAGCATATAGCTACATAAATATAATCTGATCTGAATCGCCAATAAATTCTGTTTGATTACAGTAAGTCCATAACCAGGAAAGTAGAATATTTACCTAACTAAGACGATTTAGAGGAAACTAACATAAATAATTTTATTTTGTCCAAGTTCAAAAAACGTAATATAAATTAAGCGTAAAAATATTTTAAATTGATAAATATAATACAAGAGTGGGAGAGGGGCAATGCTCGCAAAATCTAGAAATTCATCACCTCCGACTCCCCCAACCCCCACCTTTCCCTCCACGCAACTCCATACAATGCTTGCAAGCAAAAAAAACAGCAACCTCTCTCATCATCAAATTGCACTTTGGTTATCAGCAACCGAAGTCAGGAAATATAAATAAATCGAGCAATCGACAGAGCGATGAAGCTATCGGTTGGGGTTCTGAAAATATTTTAAATCAACCCTTTCAACCAGACCTGAGCTTGTTGTTCATTTTTGTGATTCCATTGTTGTTGAGCTTGTGCAAAAAACACCTTTATTACTGTTTATTTACTTACTAAACCATAAGCACCACCGCATACTAAAAACTCAGCATAGCATATCACGCAACGCCAATATTTACTGTTGAAACCCATATTTGATGTGCTGATTTTGGACAATTTCGCCCGGCAAGAGGAAAATCTATGTTGGAATATTGCTGCTCTCGAAATTCTGGAAATCTAGCCTTCTTCCATATGCATGTCAGGTATTGTATTTATTTGGATGGAAATGGATTTTGTCAGTGGCAAGTGGATCTAAACTTGAGTTCGCCATCACTTCCCTTGAAGCTCTGGCTGACTCAAGTAGTAATAAACCGAGCCATTGCATGTAACTGGTGAAACTATATTTTATAAAATATTTCGCGATCGAAGAAAATAGAATTTAAAATTCGCAGCCCTTAATGAAATACAAAAATAAAATTACAGTTTAGTCAGTGTATCTACAACACAGAAATACAGTTTTTTAATAGATACAAGAATGTTATATTTTTTTACAATTCAGAAGTTAATCATTCATTTCATCATAGTGCATCATCATTTACAATAGGTAATGCGAACAGTTTTCAAAAAAACAGGTCTTTAGCAAACTTGTGACATAATGTATGTTTTTTTAAATTTTTAAATAGACATTTAAGAATGTTTTTTTTAAACAAACGCCGTGGTTCATCTCATTATAGGAAACTATATGTATTGTGATATAAGTTTTCAGTAAAAGACCAGGTTAATCATATAAGCAAAGCTAAATGTTCAGGTTGAAGAATTATAATTTATAATTCATTTGTTTACATGTATGTATCCTAATCCTATCTTATCCTATCACATATTTACAGAAAGTTACAAATAAGTGGGAAAACGTTAAAATGAAAGAAAACATTGAGAAGTTATGGATCATTAAAAATATTGGCACAAAAATCTAAATTAATTAACTTGATTACTACAAATATTACATCAATTTGTTGTTCTACATTATCATAGTCATCGTACTTGTAATTGTGGCGAGCTGAAGCGATTTTACTGGCAACTGCCATTCAACCATGGTTGAATGTAGTCCATACTATGGTCATACAAATTTTTTCCCAGAAACATTCCTCTAACTAAGAGGGCTTTCGTAGTCCTCCTCCCCCAACGTACCCGTTTCTGAAATGTAAAAATTGAAAGTCAACTGTAGCCACCATACCATTGGATATCTCGATATTTACTCTAGTTTCTAGTTATTAAAAAATATTGATGTTGACTTATACCGTTCCAAATTGCTCTAGAGTGTGAAGATTAGGTAACTGCAAGAATCCATGAAATACAGACCTAGCACTCAGCTTTGGACTCTCGAATGTGAACTCGTCAAGATCTGTAAAAAAATTAAATTAATCACAAATAATGAGCAACGAAAGGAAAACGTATAAATTGAAAAAGGTTTGGACTTGTGAGAATCGTACTTTGCAGGTTTGTAATATTTGCTCCCTTATTTTTCTTTCCTGCCACTCCATCGTCTGTTAGGTTTCTCCCGTACACGCATAACTTCTTCAGATTTCTCCACTGTTTGCACACCATTCCAAACTGCTTGTCATTCAGAGCAAGTGTCAAGTGCGTTACGTTGGGCATCCAATCGGTTATTTTTGCAATGTCGTCATCCCCTAACCTGCAAAATAAATCCAGGTCCCTCATTTTCTGCATTTTCAAATGTGCGCGTTCTGGAGTATCGGTATTGGAAATGGTTATTTTCCGTGGTTTAAATTTCTCACTATCCTCGTCCCCGTCCATTTCACTAATTACCAAACCTACAAGATTGGGCACGTAGTTCAGAAGCTCGGAATATTTAAGGAAACAATCCTCAATGTACAAAGTTTTCAAGTTATCCAACTGATGCGTAAACGGAGATTCGGACAATCTGTTGGAATCGTTCCTCTCAGACCCAACTCTTTTACCGTTTTAGCACAAAAGGCAACAACATCTCCGAAAAACACTTCGTCAATGCCAGGTTCATCCTTAACGTAAAGTCTTTCTAAGGGCAAACGAAGCTCTTTGAAGATGGCCAATCTTTGTTTGTCCGAAGGATCAGTAGGACCACCAAAGGTAAAGGTGCCAACGTCAAAAACTTTCAACGCCACCAGCTTTCCATCCTTCTTCCGAACTTTGCGAATGATTTTGGCCAAACTATCAAACTCGTCGATAGGCATTTCGTATCGAGGATTGATTGTCAATGAAGACAGTAACGGGAAATGAGAGAACATCTCCCCAAACCAGGAAAAGGGAAGTATTTCAACATCATAATAACCAACCTCTAAAAATTTGAGATGGTTATTTGGGTGAAATGGCTGTTCTTTGTGATCCAACGAAGCAAGTTCTTCAATGGAGTCGTTCCGAGTTGTGGAGAATTTACAATACTTAATAATTAGCCGTTTTAGTTTGGGGCAATGGGTGAAGATAATTCTGCGAAATTCTTCATCATCACGGAATTTACAATAATAAAGTTCCAGTGTGGTCAGGTTACTCCCAAGTGCATTCCAGAATATGTCAAATTGCTTCTTGTTTGCGATGTCTGAGTTAATTATGGAATTTTGAAGTCGAATATAACGGTAAGGTTTCCGCTGGGATTGGCTTTTAGGATCGGCCACGTATTCGAAAAATGTTTCCAGTTGAAGTTGGGTGGAGTCCTGCAAGCTCCAGAACCGGTTTCCAGGAATAAAGAAGTTGCGTTTGTTATACTCCATGTAGATGTGCCCATTTTCTAAAGTAAAGTTGAGACGGGTAGATTTACGCCAAGTTATCAGCGACTCCTCGTACCACTGCTTACAGACAAGTCTGCATGTCGCCAACACGTCAGGAGGGCAGCGTTCAAAAAGATGACGCAGGATCTGTCAACGAGCATAAATTTAAATTTAAAAATAAAAAAATTGAACATTGAACAGCTAAGTCTACATTTGCATATCAGTCAACATCATCATAATGTCAGAACAAAAATATTATTCCTGTTAATTAATTTTAAAAAAAATGTTTAATTTTCTTACCACCACATTTTGCAAAGGATTTAACTCAGCTGAGCTTTCACTGGAGCTTTCACCCCCGACCTGATCATCATCACCTCTTGTCTTTAACATTTTACGGTTGTGAATCCTGCTAGAACGCCGTAACATCGTTGGTCTCCAAATTATTTCAAAACTGCTC
This sequence comes from Lepidocyrtus paradoxus, assembly GCA_034696885.1. Taxonomy (NCBI): domain Eukaryota; kingdom Metazoa; phylum Arthropoda; class Collembola; order Entomobryomorpha; family Entomobryidae; genus Lepidocyrtus; species Lepidocyrtus paradoxus. Next base: position 5,238 of record JAQGAH010000915.1, on the reverse strand, counting down.
CTTTTCGCAAAATAAATCGAAAACTTCCTACACTCGATGTAGAGCTGACTGACACTGCTCACAAGTCACTGAATCGACATTTTTTAATGACTAGTCACTAGTATTGGCCTGAGTTGAAATTTAGGTTATCAACAAACGGAAACTATATTTGGAAGGTCAATATTTCAATTAATAGTTAAGAATTAAGTGAGTTATAATTTATAAAACTTCTAAATTAACTTGTCTTCAAAATAACTTCAAAATGTGTTACCTCTGCCTATCGTTGAGTAGAACAAAAACAGTCCGTAAACACACAGAAAGCTTTAGCTATGAACTTTTCCTTTGCGTCATCAAAAAACAGAATAGAACCGGTTCGATCGAACTTCGAACCTGTACAACAATGTACAATGCATGCATAAAAAGGAAAGAATATGAAATGCTATAAATCCCTCCAAAAGTGAGACTCATTACCGCATCTCTCGTAATACAATCGTTTGATTATTGTTATTAGAGGGAAAACACAACGAGTCATAGACAATGACCACGGCTAACTGTCCCAGACATATAGAAAGGGTCTCCGTTCTACAGAGCTCGGCCAAGGTATTTATATAGAATACTAATTAGAATACTGATTAGCTGCCTTAATATCTAATGGATATATTTTATATATCTAATGGAAGGAAGGATGCAAATCACTTTTATAAAGCGCCAAAGGAACAACAACGATTAGGAGGGATAGAACTGATTCTGTTGCGCAAAATACAAGTCTCACTGAAAAGATAGCATCGATAGCAGAATATATTATAATATATGTAAATAGATAATTATTAGTATACAATCAAGCATGATAGGCGAGTGTCAACAGTGTCAACTGCATACTATGTGGAACAAATTTGACCTTGCCTTATTGGATGTCGTGCATGATTTGCATATGCGAGAACAGATGGACGAATGAATAATAGTTGACAGCCACAACTATATGAAGCATGATACATGATATAATCTGATCTGAATCGCCAATAAATTCTGCTTGATTGCCTTAAGTCCATAACAAGGAAAGTAAAATATTTACCTAGCCTTTGTACCATTCACTCCATTCTACTCCCAATTTTCCTTAAAGAAAGTAAGTAATTAAAGTTTATTTGCGCGGATTTTTTGTTAGCAAATGTTATTTTTATGACGAAATTATAAAATTTGTATGTATACAGAGAACAAAAATAATTCGCTTGTAAATTGTAACTAGATAGCTAGAAAATTACATTCTTAATGAATTGTATATATAACTATATTACTTGACACTAGTTCATAGTACAGTTTATTATAAAGTTATGATTCAGTAGGGCTTGATGCTGTTTATGTCCCATGTCCGTCCGTACGTTCGACTGTTGAGATAACTTTCGATCCAAGGCGAATTTTCCAAATATATATCACTAATAGATAGGTCGGACAAATTTAATGATAGATGAATTTGCTGTATTTAATTAAAATTGGAAATGAACTGGGATTTTTTTTTTTGCAAACTTTGAAAATTCAAACTAGCAAAGAAATGTTATTTGTATATAAATAGTCTTGATTGTCATTTAGATTTCGCTGTTGAGATCCAATTTGTTGCAAAATATATTGTGGCTGCTCCACATTTACAAGAATGGCAATTATTCGGTTGAAGTCACATTGCTAAACCCCTATCCAAAACTATATTAAAAATAGGGAATAAAATTCATTGCAGTAATCCAAGATGATACTGATGACATTCAAAATAAAAGTTATCCTAACTTACTTCCATCGGCTAATTCAAAGTTTGACTGTAAATGTCATGTGCGTGCATGCGTCAATAATTTATGAGAACGATTCGAGTATTTACGCATGGGAAGTTAGCGATAATGATGATTTTTCATTCCAGCTAAGCACACGTATGATATTTCTAAATATTGCTTACAAAATTTATTTAAAATCAGCCTACAATCAAGCATAGCTGACTTCATTAGTCGTCCTCTTGTCATGGATCGTAAAAGCACTCAAATTCCGCACACCTTTATCGTTTTTCCAAGTGCAAGTATTTACCTGGAAGCTTTTTTGGCAAAGGGAAAGATGAGGCAAAGCTCCTTAGATGGAATGTGTTCATTGCAAAATTTGTAAATGGACAACAAAATTAACATCACCCGTTAAGAAAATTCAAATAATAATGCATGTATACTTTCAAATGAATCCATTTTGATCAAACGTTTAAAACAGTAAATGCGACGTTTATCACGTTCTCTTCAAGCCTGCTCAGCAAAAGTTCGCGATTTTTTTACTGATACGCAATTAATTATACCTAGCATCCGCCAAGATTAACGGATTAGTGTTAGCCAAATCCCAAACCCTCACAAACTTAAAAAATTATATAAACTGACCATAATCATCAATCATCAATCAAACGAGGAAAGTTTAATATTTACCAAGTGAAGAGAGGATTTAGTGGATAGCCGTATAATTTAGTTTTATTTTGCCGATCTCCGATTCTGTAAAAAAAATAAAGATAAGCATAAAAATGAAAAAAATATTTAAAATTGACAAATAAAAAATGATTCCGATGTATTTAATCTGCGAATGCACAAAATAACGTTTATTTTTTCCACAGGTTAATCCTCAAAGGTAAAAGGATTAACGATCATATATTTGGATTTAAGCCGGAGACAGATTGTGGACTGTAAAAAATACAAACAATAAATTTTTCATCGTTTTTTATCATCTACCAATTACATTTATATGGAGCATTTTTACATATATATCATCATCGTCGGACGACTGCTGTCGTCAATCTGATAAGGAGATGACGAACGTGAACTTTACTTTTTTGCGAACAAGGCTTCTTCTTATCTTTTTCGGATGCGTATATGAACGAGCTGCACTCCTACGTATAAAAAGGACACCTGGAGAGTGAATCGTAAGTCAATATAATATTGGATCGATAAGAGGTGGACTTAAAATTTGATTCGAAATGAAGGTCTCTCTAGTAATTTTGTCGTTAGCGGCAGTGTATGTCTGCGTTCAAGGTCACGGTCGCCTGGTCAAGCCCGCTGGGAGAGCAACGCTTTGGAGGATTCCGGAATTCCAACACTTGAATCCCCCTCAGGACTACGATGATACTCAGTGCTTCTGCGGTGGCGTCTGGGTTCAATATGGAATGAATGGTTGCTAACTTTAATTTATTCCTACCTCCTATTAGTAGCAATTATCTAAGTTTACTTTTCCTATTATAAAACACCACTCATAAATTCCTTAAATTTAATTTAAAAAATTCCGCAGGGGGGAAATGCGGGATTTGTGGGGACCCCTGGAATCAAGAGGAGCCACGCGATCATGAAGATGGTGGACGCTTTGGAAAGGGGATAATCACAGCAAACTACACTGAAGGACAGGTCATTGATGTGTCCGTTGAGCTGACTGCTGCTCGTAAGTTTCTAAACATTAAAGATCAAGCTAGAATTCCAAACTTTAAAATTGAAATTTAATTGAAATTGTATTTAAATTTTAGATCTGGGATACTTCGAGTTCCGCCTTTGTCCTCATGATGACCCCACCCAGATTGTGACGCAGGAGTGCTTGGATCAAAATCTTTTGGAGTTGGCTGATGGGTCTGGTACAAAGCATCCGATTCCCACTCTGGATTCTGGATGGCACAACTACAAACTTAAACTCCCAGAGGGTGTCAAGTGCTCCAAGTGTGTTTTGCAATGGTTAGGGCTTATCATAAATTTTTAGATGCATTATGTAGACCCTCTTATTTATACCGAGTTGAAAAGTCATTGACTGATTTTCCCAATTCTAACCTTTTGCAGGCACTACAGAGTAGGTAACTCACATGGACAGTGCGAGGATGGATCCTACCGTAAGTTGAATAAACAATTAAAAACTTCCAACGTATAAATAATTTTTATTCAATTATATCGATTTCAGGGAGCTTCATGAAGATTAAACTCCTTATGAATAATGCATCGTTTTTTTATTTAATTTTTAGAACTCGGCTGTGGAGACCAAGAGACCTTCAGGGGTTGTGCAGATGTTTCCATTGCTTAAGTTGTTTGAATCATATTTTAAAATGAGTATGTACAATATTAACCATGTATAAAATCCAATTAAAAGCCAAAAAAATATGTTCACAGACGATAAAATAAACTACATCAAACTTTTGGTACTTTGACTTGATACATTAAATGCCATTTAAATACAATCGAAACTATCCTATGATTTTACTTAATGGACGCATGACCGCATAAACATTCACTCTACGAAACAACCCAACGGGCACGAATGCAAGAGTGCAGCTGTCACGAAATTGGTGAACATCATAATAATGATTGCAACATATTGAAGCATTTAGTGCCAGGAGAGAGAGAGAAAGAGAGAGAGAGAGACATTCAGGAGAGAAGATGAAGCTATCTCGATCTTTAAAGGGTTGAACTAGATGACTTTCCCCAGAGTGAAAGTGGAGGACAGTGCAATGCTTCAAATATGCAGGTATAATTCCAGCCAAACTTCCGTGACTTGAAAATACTTTAATCGTTTTGCTACCCCCGATAAGAATAACTCGGGTTATCATGAATTATAGGGCATTTCGAGATAACTACTTCCACGTGTGTTGATAACAAAAGGAGTAAAATTAAGTTTGAGGTTTGATATTCCATCAGATATTCCAAAACGTGTTTCTGTTAAATCCATCCCTGTCCATTGTGTAATTGTCTGATACGCCCATACATTCATCAATCATCCAAACAGCTAAAAGAAATACCCATAAATTAACTTGTAGGAGAATATTTAAATTGCCAGTACCGCCATAAATGCTTGAAATGCTTTGAAGCGACCTTCAACATCCAAAATTACTAAATTATATTTTCATTTCAAATAAATGCTTGACGCATCGCAGCATTTTGATAAAGCAAATTGGTTTGACAAGCAATCATATTTATTAATTTTTAATTTCCAAAATTTGTAAAAATGTTAACCTAGTTTTAGAAGATATTTTTATCTATTATATGTCACCATTTGAAAAACAGCATTATATGTACTGAAATGGCAAGACTCTAAAGAATAAATTCAAATTCAAACCACTTTGTTTGTATGCCAGTCCTTTCAGCAACTAGTAAAAGTAGAGAAAACTCTTCAACGATGTCTCCCTCGAATATTTAATCATGATTAGATATATTGTTATTCACCCGTGACAACGGGCACGTTTTAAAACATGAAAGGTGAGTTCTTTAGAGGTCGAAATCGATAAAA
>JAQGAH010000914.1:0-21930 GCA_034696885.1 Lepidocyrtus paradoxus | reverse complement strand
TCGCTCACCGGTATGGGTTCGCATGTGGTTTTCCAGAGTTTCCAGTCGCCCAAACGATTTTGAACATAGTTGGCATTCGTGAGGTCGCTCACCGGTATGGGTTCGCATGTGCACCTTCAGATTGCTTAGTTCTCCAAACGATTTTGAACATAGTTGGCATTTGTGAGGCCGCTCGACGGTATGAGTTCGGATGTGACTGTTCAGAGTTTCCTGTCGCCCAAAAGATTTTGAACACATGTGGCATTTGTGAGGTCGCTCGCCGGTATGAGTTCGGATGTGTCTGTTCAGATTTCCTATTTTCACAAACGATTTCGAACATAACAGGCATTGATTCTGCTTTGTGCCGACTTGAGCTGGAATTTGACCATCTAGCGATTCAATTTGTGAAAGTCGTGAGATTTCCCTGTTATCCATTCCTGATTCCTCAATTCGTGTTAATCGGTTTCCAACAACCTCGCCCTGGTTAATATTTGTATACATCGCCACTGCTCCAAATGACAGACCTGGAGAAGTGGAGTGGTGAGAGGGCTTGAGCTTAACATTGCAGGTTGAAAGGTTTATCTCCTTATTTATGAGCAGCCCAGGGGATTTCGTTAAGGTTACTTCAGTCTGGTGACTTCCAACCTTAGTATTTAATAAGTACATAAGAAAAAACCGTTTACAAATTATTGAAATAGGAGGCTATGAAGTTGTTTTATAATATAATAAGATTACTACTTAACTTACATGTTTCATAAGTCCATCATCCATTTTAAAATTAGCAGCCTTAATACCCTTAATTTTCCTTCTCGAAATCACTTGATCGGAGGAGTCTTGGTCGTTGTCACAATTCTCTCGCTTACGTTTTCCAAGCTTCATCTTGGAATTATTAGAACAGTCGTGTGTATCCATTTGCAAAAATATCACAAATTTACTTCTTTGCAAATAAAAATCAAATTATTTATAATGAAGCAAAAAAATATGTAATCCAAAAGTTGATTTTTTTTGCTATTATTGTACTATACGATTTTCAATTAAACAAAAATTGAAGTAGATCAAGCAAGAAAGCCTTCGTCTGCCTTCTTCTCATCGTAGACGAATATGGATACTGACATATAAAACCTACAGTTGCATATGAATATTTCGTCCTTTCCCATTATTCTCAACAAACTGTGGTCTTTCATTTGATAATGAGTAGTCCTTTGCATTGTAGCTTAGCTTGAACCATAATGCTTTAATATAAAATAGATAATTATGATTGAACAACATACCTCATTTATTTCCGATTCCTAACCCATGTTTAAAAAGAAAATATTTTGTAGTCATTCATTCATGAAATATTAAAGCTACTTTAGGTACCTGACAATAGCTCTAACACAGTTCGGCATTATTAGAACCTGACTGCATGAGCTTATCCACACGTTTTGTGTTACTTTGTGACATCGGTCGAAAAAACAGAATTGGATAACTCGCAGTCTTGGAAGTGTACCCTGTCATTTGACTTTGTAGCAGCATCACCATGATTTTACTGTCATATAGCAACTCGCTATAATCATGATTTTTCGGATTTGGTATATGCTATCCACCTTTATCTTTGTATTGTATTGTATTGTATTGTATTCTTTATTTTGACACTAAAAATGCCTACTGTTACAAGGCTTCAAGCAATAATAATCACCTGATCTCCCAGCCGGGACATATCTGTAAAATGCTGTGAACTTGGATAGAATGCCGTCATTACGACGTGTCAGTAAGCTGCTTCCCCCAAATAGTATAATCCTGCCGTTTCTTTTGTATTACGTCGTGACTTCCATTGAATTTTTAGTTTTGCCTTTTTTATTGCGTTCACTGGCACTCGTATGAGGAAGTAAAAAGGGAATGAACTTTTTGAATGTGTCTTTTTTACATTTACCTAAATAATATTAACGACTGGTTTTTACCAACCAGTCTTCCTTCCGCTTTTTTTCTAGTATGAGAGGAATTTTATTGTATATATGGAATATGAATGGAGGGATCAAACTGGGAAATTTTTTAATGTTTTGTTTTATACTCCTCACGTACGTAAGTGCATATCATTTATATTTCCGTCACAGGCACATTCCAGATAGGAGAGTTTTGTATTGGTTGGCTGTCGTCTGCAGGCGTTTTTATTATTATTGTCGCTGCTAGAAATACTGATGGGTATCAGCGTCATTAATAATATCGGAATTGTTCTTTGGCGCCCTGTCTGAAATACGGGTAAACAGAGAGAGAAAATATGTGGGAAAAGTAAAAATCACTTATTCACGTATTAACATCTCCCCTCCGCTTTCAATTCTTCACATCATTACCAAGTTTTTGAGATAAAAGTAATTAGAATTGCATACGATTAGATTATACAAAAAAGTGTCATAGAAGATATTTGATAGGTCACCACTCATTAATAAAGCAACTCATTTCAGCTAATTTCTTTAATGATATGTCGGATACGCACAAGCCTTCAAACACTTTTTAATGAAATGGATTTGGGTTTCTGTGTACTTTAACGTTTGTTGTCTACATAAAGCAGAAATTGTACAAATAGATGACTAATTAAATTGAACTGCTCGAGGTAATTTAGCCATCTGGGCAATACATACCTTTAGAAGTGGTATTCAATTGTAGAAAATGTGGGACGCATGCCATGGAACGGTTATTCAACCCAGCAAGCCTGTTAGTATGAAAGGAGAAAAGCATCTATTTAAGCATTAGTTAAAACAGGGGCTGTTAATGGGACATCTCTAAAAGCAGAACAATTTTTGTTCCCTACTTAATATCTATATACTGTACTATGTGGCTTTTACCACATGACTTTTCCCTCCCATCTGGAAAATACTTTCACTTTTCATTCACTCCCCATCTGGAAATATAACTTTACTGGAGCTGGACTCCTTTCACCCTCCATGATTTATGCGATCCCTAGAAAAAAATAGTTTTTTTTTGTTAATACATGAGTTAGCATAAAGCATGAGCACTATTTGAAATATAGTATGAAATTGAAGTGAAAAAAATGGCATTTCACTGAATGGAGGAAAGATAATACAGCAGGCACACATAATAGGTTCATTCAAGCAGACAAACTGTAGTTATGTATTCGTGTAAACTTTAATTTAATTAACAAATTACGAAGGGAGCTGCTTGAGCGATCCTAAAACTTCATCTGTAACCTAGTAAGCAGAATTGTACTTCCGGTTCCTCAACATAAAAAAACCAAGTTCGCCGCAGAAATGGAAATGTAACTGATCTAGCACTAAATACTAAATTGGGTTTAACCTTTCTCTTTTCTTGGCTACGTATTTATTTTTGCTTTGAGAGATAATGCTTGCAAATCGCAGGTTAGGAATGAAATTCGCGGTAAACCCTTTTACACAGCTACAACGATTTCGCAGAACTACGCGACTACATAACTACAGTCTGTCTGCGTGAGCGAACCTAATATAAACATTACACTTAAAGTAGCTTCTCGCTCGTATAGGTATGGCAAAGCATGATTCCATGTGAATTGGGTAAATGCTGTTGGAAAAAATTAAACTTTCATATGTGGACCTTTTGGGAGGAGATGGGAAATGTTTTCCCTGAAATATATTTCAAATGTAATAAATAGGATGAATTGGTGGGAGTGAGTGTGTGGTTGTGTGGTGGTGGTCTTTTTTTGTATAAAATAATACAAGGGACAGAAAAAAAAAATATTTTAAACTTGTAATAAAGGAAGAGGAGGAATCGATAAAATATATTATGTTCGGCCTTTGTATGTGTGAAGAGTGGGGATAGTAGCGGTGGTTGTTGTTACTTCCCTGTAATATGAATGAATATATATGAGGAAACTATCAAGAGTTAGTTGTCGAGCTGGTCGTAATCATCATCACTGGTACTAGTATGATGGTGGTGGTGGTGTGTGGCGTATAGCTCACAACCAACCATGAAATACAGAGAGACGTGCCTGTACACTACATTAAATATGGTCCCTGTACAATTTCAAGCCGTCTTAGAGTTGAAAATCTCCAGTGGAAATTGTACGTGACAAGAAGAGGAAATGATTGGAAATGTATGAAAAAAGGGAGAGCGCCAAAGTGGATTCACGGAATACTGGTAGGAGCATGAATGTATTTGGAGGAGAGACTCTGGAACCAACCTCCATAGCAGCGCTATATCCTTCATTGGAGACACTGAGGAGGAATCATGTTTGAATTTGGAATGTTTTCTGTTTCTTTCACTCACTCTAACATCAGCTTTCCCCTGCATTATTGTTTCCATATAGGTTGGGAAGGTCTTATAAGGTTCATGTACATGGATTCATAGCTGTTTTGAAATGCTTTCTGCTTGTTTCTCTCCTGTCTATTTGTGGCATGCTTTAAATGACGCTCATATTGGAAATGACGCTGAAAACGGGGATATTAGGAAGAAAATATGGAAGGCACACATTACGTTATGTCCATCATCATCATTTCCTATTGGATTCTATCTGTAGTAGTATTTTGAGGTAGGGGCTGGCGTTTTTTTTTTCAGGAAAAGAGTATAATATTCATGGAGTGCTGTTTTTCGTTTGAACTATGTTACCTCCTCGCAAGCATAAAGATCACTTCATGAGTTATTTATTTTAGTTTCATTTTCTAGAAATGTAGTGGATGTATAATGCAACGGGGGCTTCTTAGTCTAACGGGGAAAGTTAAAAGTGATGCCCTTTGCCCCTCTCCCTTTTCCCCTTTCTTCCAGTTATTTGTGGGTATAGTGGGATTGGAGGGAGAGAAAGTTGAACTGACGTTATTTTGATTGATGCTCTCTTTTTTTCTAGGTGTATGCTCGGTTCCTGGCCCAGGATCATGACTCTGGTCGAACGTCTTACTTTATCTCAAGGAAAACTTACCTGAAAGTAACGGATTTGATATCAGACTATCTACGTGTGTCAGATACACAAGTAGCTGTGATCAAAGGTACTTCGTCTCCTGCCGTACAAGGGACTGGCTCTGGGAGGACAGAAGTTCAAGTAAGCCTCTTGCGATTCTTTCTCTACTTTCACTATCATCACTTGGCTTGTTCCTTTTCCCCTTTAAAATTGTAAAGCACGGAGGAGCAGACGAGGAGCACATGAGGTGTTGTAATAAAAAAAAGGAATTTCATCCAATATTGTGTGAATGTATCAAACATTTTCTTCCCCTCTAATGCATGTATATATAATTCTTTTTGCCTTGTCCGTAATGAGACGTGGATTTTTTTATTATATAAAATGTAGACATGTAGGGGTGATGGGGTGATATAACAGTATGTTGCTAAAGTGTTCCGGCTGATTTGAGACAGGCGAGATTTGCACTGTAAAATGGATGAAAAATCCATTGTTACACTAATGAAGTTGTTAACTTTTTAGAACGCCACGCTAGACCACGTAGATTGTTGTTGCAATGGTAGGTTGGAAAAATACAATACAGTTCAGTCATCATTCTTTGCTTTTATTGGAGGATTTTTGTAGATTTTGTTCGTAGTTCCATTTATACCTACTTAGAGCAGCTCCAATTCCCATACTGCTCATTTACAACTTTCGCCTTTCCTGAGTTGCAAAATGACACGTTGCGGCGGTGCTATGTATTGATATGATGCGTGTCGGTTGGGCTCATTTGGATTTTTTGAGCTAGATTTTTTGTTTAAATTACGAAATTTTTAACTTAAATTAAGTAGAAGTCCATGCCATGATAGGGATTTTTATTTCTGACAAATTAAAAACAAATTATGATTTCCAACCAGTTCTTTTAATAATTTCTTGCTATGTGAATTTCATTTTTTCTAATGTTGTGGCAGACATGTGTGTGCTATACGATAGCTCAAGTAATAAACACGAAAATGAGAAAGTTGCTTGGAATTAGCGCGAAAACGGCGTTGGTGGTTTAACGTATAGAGCAGGTTCATTCTAATTAGTAAAGATATTTAATGTTCATTAGCGTAAACCAAGGCATGAATGCTGTTTTGGGATTTAATAGTGATGAAAATTGTAATGAATTACGTAAAAAACATTGGATTGTGAAAGTCCATGCTTTCTCCGTTGAGACCGTTTGCCAGTGTATCCATAATTCTGATTTAAGGCTGCTTTCTCAACCAAAGATTTTCTGAATCAAGTTTCATAATCATTAATAATTTTTTTTTCACCAGGTGGTATCACCAGTAACAGGACGAGTGTTGGGAACAAGGGAAGTTCGAGTGGTTAACGAGAAAGTGTCCCTCCTGGCGATGAAGGTTCAAGTGATCTCAGGTGTTCAGCTTTCCCTTTTCGCAGATACTGACTCGGATAATGAATTTGTGGCAGAGACTGCAATCAGTTCCAAATTGTCTGCCAAATATCAGGTAATAACTTTTGGGTTACAATTTGATTCAATTGTAGTGGGAAGCGTTGTAAAAAGCAAGCTGATCGTTTCGACAGGCATTGTCTTAAAAATTCAATCAACAGAAACAAGGGAGTTTTACTGTAAACATTAATTTTACTATATTGGAACGTTTTTGTAGGAGGCTCTCCTGGATATCCGCCTCCGCTTCTCGGATGGCTCCTGGGTAAAGCTTGATGAAATTGATCGAGACAACTATATTTTAGCTGTAGGCAGTCTAGAGCCGACGGTTGTGGAGCTGCCACCAATCCAAAATTCTAAATATCCGAGGATAATAGCTGTTAGTGAAGGAAGCGGTCCCATCATGAGGTAAGATTAAATGTTCTTTTCGTTGATCCAACTCCTGAAAGAAGGGAGGGAGTCATCTGGCTTGAGAATATGAGGGTTGACTGTGCTCTCCTTACCCTTTGTCGTTGACGTCTGGTTGATTCTCTCACGTTTGTTTTTGTTTTCCAGAGTCTCTCTTGAGCTGAGCGATCAATGCCACCGACAAAACTCCGTTCCATTAGCAATGTCCGTGGCCCAGGTTGAAGTGAATTTCACGACAAGCACGAGTCGGTCTGAATTCACTCAAAATGACAGTAATTTGGGTGCAGCAAACACAAAACATTCCATCAGGAAGACTGGCCGTGGAAACAAAGAGCGAAATGGAAGCGGGAAGAAGGATCTTTCTGCAATGTCGAGTGTTTTCAGAGGTGGCTCGGGAAATACACTTCATCATAGTCATAGCGATATTGCGGGCATTCTCCTGAAGGATGACAGCAGCAAGGCATCAATGCCATCCCAGCATTTAGGACCCATCAGTGTAGGATTTCTTCCAGACAAAGGATGGTCGTTTGCAGCGCATAACACACCACTGGAAATAGCAATGTATGTCCTTCTGGGGGTATTTAGCGTGGCAATCCTTGTCTTTGTGGCTTCTTGCTTTGTTTATGCCTCCCGTGTGAAAAAACGGGAGACTGGACATCCTGATGACTTTGCTCTAGGCATGAAAATGGAGCAAAATCCTATGCTGGGAAGATTTGGAGCACCGACACCTGGCTGTACAACCAATGCACACGACTGGGTCTGGCTTGGCAGAGCCTCCTTAGCATTGCACCCTTCAATGGAGAGCAACAGAAATACTGTCAACAGTCGTGGAAAACCTAATTACGACGCTGGCAAACAGCTCGCCAACACACCGATGCGAATCATTGCAAACCCAAATTTTGACCCTCAACAACAACAGCAGTTAATTCAAACTGCAAATAGTCAGTTGTCATTGACGTCACCCCATTCCCAAATAAATAGTCATCACGGCTCTCCAGCAACCGGTCCTATAGCCCAAGGATGCGTTCAACCTGGCAGCTCTCGTCAATTTGGAAGGAGTCCAGTAGCAACACAGGATGTACCTAGTTTCCTAGCTACACCTCCACCTCGCCCTCCCAAGGCAACCTCCACTCCAATCGACACCACCACATTTTCAGTGAAACAACAGGCAACAGGAAATGGATCCGCCAGCAGTAGCAAGGCAGGCTCACCTCCATCGGTTGCCCCCTCATCTATTCCCTCATCTGCAAACACGACACCGGGCATTCTCGAAGCTCCTGACTATAGGCCTCCGATTCCACCTCATAGGAATATCGCTGCAGGACATAATGAGTTACAGGGAAACCCTTCAAAGAAAATTGGAGGAGGAAATTCGCCATCTGGGTCCTCCCTCCAGCAAGCAAGTAGTCCGAATAGTTATAACATTAATAACTTTAGAAACAGTAAGTCAGGAGCGAAAAGTACTGGCATCGAGTCCCCATCCATGATTGAATTCCCCGAAACTAGTCATCAAAAGAAGGGGCTCCCACTTACCTCCATACCATCTGCAGGGGCTGCTGCAAATGCGTCATCTTCAGCCCCGTTGAGTAGACGGGATCGGGATCCCCAGTATCATCCCCAGCTGGACCTCAAGCGCCCAACGAACATTGTTGGGAATCCAATGTGTTATATTGATGAAGAGTGTGAGGATGAAGACAATGATGATGACGACTTGGAACGGCCTTTAACAGTTGCTGTAGCAGCTGCTGCGGCCGCCAGGCAAAATCACAAGTATAACAGAAATCATACCAACTCCTCTGGCGACGCAGCAGGCTGTGGGTCCTCTTCCAGCACGTCATCTTCAAGGCATAGATCGAATAGCACCAGCAACAATCACAAACTCGATATGGACTATGACCAACTCATGGAGTATTTTGACAGTTTGAAGGAAACTGAAGCATAAGAAGTGTGACCCTCACCTAGTGAAACTGATGACATTCTACTAAGAACTATCTGTTGTAATGTAATACATTCACAACTCAACTACACTTCAATTATGGTAGCATTTCAAACTAATTCTGTTACTGTTATACCTATACAAGAAATGAAAATATAAAATCAACTTGAGAGAAAGGGAAATACCAGCGATTTTTACAATTCCCCTCGCATGACTGCTTTCCTTCTACTTGGGAAACATTGTATTAAAAGAGTCTGGTTAAATGAGATATAGCGTTGGTAGCCATGAATAGGAGGAGAAGAAGAATTTTTTGGCACTTCAAAAAAAACGGTGAGATTTTTCTCCGCTAAAATTTACTATAACTTTTGGAGACTTCTTTAAGCAAATTCTATAATACCAACAAACTAGGAAACAAGTGCGGGTATAAAAAAACAACATTAAATACTTAACTATAGTTAACTAGCTTCCACGTAAATACAAGCTTCAAGCCATGTAGTAAAAAGTACCTCATATCATTACCATCAAAAAAATTTAATGTAAATACTCCTCGAATCTCTGATGTTTCATGACATAATTTTGATATCAAAATTCCGTTGTAATAATCTCTGCATTAAGTTTACAAAGGGAAAGACAGATCGTGCTACTATAAAAGTATTATCGATTTTCACATGCTATAATCAGTAGATAAGTCATCTTTCCGTTAACCATAATTGGGCAATGAGTATCACCGCTTACATGCTGCTAGGGCCAATAAAAATAATTATTTTTAAGAGACTCAACTGCACACCCACACCATCTCATAATTCTAAGACATAGTTCATACACGGTTTGGAGTTGCTCTTCATTCCAAAGTTTCTGAACAATGCTAAAACTAAATAAACATGCAATTTTTCACAACAATTATTTTCACAATCTTTCACGTTATTTATAAAACAAAGATAAATAATGTAGCACTAAACATGTAAGTAAAAAAATGTATCTTTAGAGGTGTGTCATCAAGTTTATTGGCTTGTCTGAATTTATTCTCTAACTAAATGGTAGTAAAACAAGACGTGTATGAGTATATGAGAGGGGCATAGGTTTAAAATCCATGATTAAGAAACCATTCATTAGAGTGTTCCTTTTTACGTTATTCTAGGGAAGGAGTAAACATGTAATGTAATTATGATGAGAGGATGATCAGTTTAATGGAGGGCAACGTGACTATCAAAAAGAGAAAGTTATGTATTTATCAATGAATAAAAGGGAGGAAATAGGATTAAAGTGATTTATACTTAACTGTGGAGAAATGGAAGAATATCCTTAAGGAATATTTCGTTTTCTGGTAAATGTTTCAAGATACGCTTTATAATTTGTATTATATGTTTTTAACGTGTGTGTACCATAGACATAGATATTTTTGCAGTTTACTCATAAGCAATGCAACAAAACTGAAGATCTCAATTTTTCAATCATGATAAATCCACCTGTTTAGTAAATAGAGTTCGCAATATTTTGAAAAAAAACCTTTACATATTATGCTGATGTTCGGTACTTAGCGACGAGACTTTAGCTAAATGACTTATTTAATACTGTTTTACGTTGTCATAAAACAAGTTGTAACCTTAGGTACTTATAGTATGCCATGTTATTCAAGCCTAAACTAAAAAAAAACTATTTAATTAGGAGGAAAATAACTGTAGAGTTTTCACCTACAACCATGATATTTATAACAGAGCCAAATGTATTATAGTCGATTTAACTGTTTTATAATCTATCCGGTTGCAAATTCGAAAATCTAATCATCTCATAAACCCGATGTAAAGAATGAGATGGTTGAAGTCTTTTGCGTTTAGTTTTTGTTAAAATGTTTTTGCAGGCTTTGAGTCTGGATGAAAATATACCGATTTCTTCAAAATGATGTTAAATTACGTTTTGTTAAATATTTTATAGCGCAATTATATATTTTATGTTTCCGTTCCTATATATCTCATCGAAAATATTAGTATTTGTAGTATTAACTGTAAGCTATCCTATGATTTGCCTAAGCCAAAATGTATTTGTATTCATGTCCTTGTTTGTATTTATGAACTGAACTCTGTGAACACAAAGATAATGTGTGTCTTCGACAATTACAATGCAATCAAACAATTTGTTTTAGTCAGTGCAGTTGCTGAAAAATGCAGCGGCAGCCAGCATAATGTTATTATTCGTATGTAAACCTTCCGCGTAGCAATATTGTAACTATGTCAAAATAACATAATAGTTTAAGGAAATTTCGCAGTAGTCAATCAGTACAACTTACTCGATGTTTATCAGATAGTAAATTATTAATTAAACCATGGTGACATTATAATTCTTGTAAAACAAACCAAGCTTTTCATTCTCGATGATATTATATTCGATTTAACTTTAGACAAGGAGGTTAATTATAAATAGAAATGGACTATGATAAGATTTTAATTAATTAATGACCTTCTCGACTCTCATTTGCTTTAAATGTTTGGTTTTCATTGTGCAAAATTCATACCTGTGAGAACCTACAGCAGGTTTAATCATTTAATTCAAGAACTAATTGACTATCACTAAATCGGTTATGATTTGCTATGGTCAAATGTCAAATTTTTCAAATCCATACGGTTTCTATTTTCTCTAAAACAATAGTTAACAAATTCACACAAATCAACCCTCTAGGATGTCAAAGTCAATAAGTGTAATATCGTAATAGATATTTGTCAAGCTATATCTCTATTTAAGATTACTGTTAATTAAACTGGCCGCAATCATTAAAACTGTTACATCAGCATTAAGAAAAGAATACAACATGCACATTTTATTTTAATAACATGAACACATTCAACAATATTGACAAGGCTTCACATCTCCGTAAAACTGTATAAATGATCAGCACTGACTTCTATATCGATCCTCATTTCATTTGTTAGTTATTGCGGCTGGTCATTACTATATGATAAGATGGAAACAAAAGAGCAAACTAACTTTTCCTAAATTAGTTTTCAAACCTATCTATAATTTACAATTAAGACGAAAGCACTGCACTGGGGGTGCTATTATGAAATACTTATATATATTATGATGATGATGCTGGAGAGGAGAAGTTGTCATAAGAAAATGTAAAAGCGTTTTGAAAAAAAAAATATTGCAAGTACTTAAAAACATGTATATCACGTTTTCAGTAACTAATTACAAACACTAATTAAAACTATCCTATTTCCAGCGTGAAAGAGAGATGATCCTTTTTGAGAGTGTAGAAAATATGCTGTACATTTTTAAAATGTAATTTTAATTTGTAATTTAACCATAGCTAGTGCATAACAAACATAGTGTTTAAGGTGTATTTCGTAGGCAGTTAAAAGTTGACAAGTACATGCAATCACTTACAAGGACACTGGGATGAATTTTACAAGGGAAGGATGACATAAGTAATCATTATTATGATACAAATACGGTGTTCCGTCGCGTAATTGTTTGGCTGAGAGAAATAGCAGCAAACCCAATAATTAGAAGGAGGAACGTGAAGGTCACGGACATACATGGACTTGGTGTTCCTGTTTACTTCGCATGAGTAAACATGTAACACTACTGGGGAGTCAAAATTGTTGGCAGAAATTCACATGAAATTATCATTACATTAGCAGTAAACCGAGTAAAAAAGTCCTGTCCTGTGATGGCAGAGGAAAAATGTAAAATAAATATATCATTAACATAATTTATAATGATATGATATTATAGTGATTTAATAATAAATATTAATAATATAATGATTGGACTGTGTGTGAGGTAAAAGCTCTTATTAGACAGAAATGAGAAAAATATTAATAAACGTTTGCCACAGAAAAAATATCGTCTTTTGGTGCTAATCTGGAATTCATTTCAATGCATACCGTCCTCTACATCACTGTTCAAATGGCGCTTTCTCCAGGCGAGGGAGGTTCATATCATATCGGGCATTTCGTCACAATCTTATGCAAAATGTTAATTTCAATTAAATCTTTTCAAATTGTAAAAAACTACTCCATTTTTTCATTTCATTCTTGATGAAAATCAGCTAGAAAGAGATGCAAAAATTGAATTGCACCAGTTGCGCATGGAACAAGGATGATTCTTTTCTTCAGTTATTTTTCAACAGACAACCAGTACGATTAGGTTTATTTTATTGTTATTCCAAAACATAATACATTATGGATCGCTCGTATTCTATATTTTACATATTTAGATACACATTAGATATAATGGGACATTAATATAGCATTATTATCGGACAATATATATATATATTACATACGCACGATTGATAAACGAACCCGACATATATTATACTTTTTTTTGTGCATTACATAAATACACTATAATACAGTTTTTTTCTTCGGAACGCTGCAGATTTTACTTCATATTTAATTTACTATACGTACGTGTCTCTAAATCCATATTCAATATGATAACATGTGAATACCGTTGTAGTACTTAACATTATGGTCAATCGAATACTAAAAATTACACTACCCATCGTCATCTACAATTACTACTACCTAATGAAATCTAGCTATGATTTTTAAAATAAAAATTTATGATTGCTGATATGAATTTGGCAGCATGTCTACTAATTTCGTATGTAGACATAATTAAACAGTACTTACAGGAATTTTTGGAAGTAGTCTAGAAATTACAAGTCCATAATAGTATCTTTACGTATTTCATAGTTTTTTTAAAAGATTTTGCATTGTATTGATAACATTTTCCCCGGTTAATAGTATCATTTAATACGAATTTGATGAGAGTATTTCTATAAGAATATGGTATACTGTAAAATATTAATTGATAAAACCTACCCCGTCACTAATGATTACCGATAGATCGTGGCGAAAGGCTAAGATATAAATTTTTATTGACTATTACAGTAAATTATGGATTAGTTGTAAGAGGTTGTTTTGGCTTTTTATGAATCTCAAATATTTTCCCCAAACTCCGTCTAAATCTTCCTGAATGGACAGTTTGCTGTAACCCGTACTCGTTTTTAACAGATTTTCTTTAACTTTCTCACGTATTAGTTTGCTCAAGTTCATGGAATTTGAGTTAACTATTCTAAAAATTAGCTGGTGTGATGTCCTTACATCGTGTAATTTCTGTCACCCATACACTAAATATATAAATGTGTTGGCCTTCCGTTAGAATACTTGTCATCCATATTTTTTCAGTTTGGAAGCAGAGGTGATTTTGTACCAGGGTAGTAAATTTATAACGACTGTACTTAAATACCCGGAAATCAAGTTAGTTTGGTTGCGATTCGCGGTTCAACAAATATGGGATTCATTGACTGGAAACATTTTACGTTTTACGAAATCGACATTCTAATTCATTTGGTAATATATTTTGGACCTTCTTTTCCATCTCTACGTTAGATTTTTAGTTCGCAGTGGCTCTATGAAATGAGTATTGTAAACGAGTCAGATCCACTTTTTTTATGTAAGTTTACGTCATACATCAATTTATACATTACAGAATGAAAATTTCACCTGGAGTTACATAATTTCGTATAGAATATCATGTGACACTACTCATAACTGCCATTTAATATTTTTGGACAGCTTTTCCATTTCCCACAAGTTATCACGCAAGAGGTGCGCGTCAATACTTGCATGCACTTGTGCACAGCTCATTCATTCATGACTCATACGACGAGTTTTTTTTAAATTATCTTCAGCTATAATGAAGAAGTATATTACTAAAATACCCTATTCCGGGTAACACACTTAATTGTAGATTTTCTTTTACTAAAAAATATATAGTAATTTATTATGTTGTAATATAATAATGGAGACTGTTAGATTTATTTTTTTTAGGTAGGATGTGATGGTTGTGGCCGTATCTGTTCGCCAAAAATGCTCAGTTTTTTTTAGCTGAACAGTTGGAAATTGTAATGTTTAGAGGAGTTGCGTGATGACTGGATACATAAGACGAACATGTTCTGCGCCCTTGATAGGGAGCCTATGAGACATGAAGTGTAGCACCAAATGGGGAACTGACGGGAACTCTTGGTCTCCCAATGAAAAAGTTCCTAGAGAGTTTGGTTCTATGCGAATGTGTATGCATCCACGGAAGCTTCTGTGAAATCAACATTAAATATTTGCAAACATTAGTTATTGATTTTGTTAATTGGTAAAAGTTGTTAAATAATAAGACGTTTGCTTACTTGAGACTTAAAGAGTATCGATTGAAGGTAGTGCTTTCGCAATTTCTCACAAGGAAGGACCCCTCTTTAGTGGCTCGCAAAATGTTTTCAGCTTCACACCGTGTAATGGCACCATGAAACCAGTCTTGACGCTCCAGCTCAATATTTGGATCAATCACATTCGCTAAATCAGAAAAGAGCAGCCCACCCCCGCCAAAGGCTCTGGCAGCGCCAAAGTCTAGCTTCATACGGCACCTATCAGGTTTCGAGGATGACGTGCTTTTTTCTTGTGGATGGGAAACATGGACTTGGACAGAGGTGACATCCTCCACGATAGCGGAACCAGGTATCTTTGATGCGGTTAGGAAGCCCTGCTTAGAAGGCCCAAATGTGGCTCTCGAACCAGTATCATGGGACATGTAGGTGGGATCTTCATAATACTCGTCTCTGGTTAACCCGTCATCAAAACTGAGTTGGAGGGATGTCGACCCCGTCTCTTGTTTGGATTTACCCTGTACACCACCTTGCTGACTACTCCCAGTGCTCCCTCCTAAGTCGAGACTTGTGCGATCTGCATTTCCACTCAAGTAATTTATTCCTGAGGGGCAATCAGTCTCCTTTGAGCCACTCCCCGCAAAGTCCAACGATATTCCAGAATCAGCCAATTTGGCAAGTTTCCTCCGAAGTTTTGGCATTTCCCAGGGTACATTTGTGAGCTCAGCTGCATCCAGCAGACTTACATTGTTCTCCCACTTTCCTCTCCTCTCATTAGCGTCGTCAATACCACCAAACTCCTTTTGATGGTTATTAGCAAGTATTATTCCAGGTTCTAATGGACTCTTGTCTGAAATGGGAGAGAGCAATTTCTGGGGCTGATATATTGTCGTGTAATGAGGACCGGAAAAGTGCGAGGAATGACGTTGTAGGGAAGACGAGAGCTCTTCACTTTTCGTAGAATCAATTGATTCCAGCGAACTTACAGAGTTATCCTTAAGATTGTGACCCAAGCGGCGACTTTCTCCTTGGCCGGTGGAGGAGACAGTGGTGTGACCCGACGACGGATTATTTTTCGATATATACCTTTTCTGTGGAAGTGGCTCAGACAGGGGCATCATCGGCTTGGATGCCAATTTATGAGTGCTTAATGGACTGCTATTTGTGGTCGTGCATAGCCCCGAACCCCGACTTGACGTCAGGTTGATATTTAGATTTTGATGTAGGTGGTGGGGATGATGGTGATGCTGGAAATGGTGTGATTGACAATATGATGTGGATGGATTAGATTGCAGACTGGAGTTACAGCTAGAAGCCTCGGATGCTTTCACTATTGAAGATCTATGATGATAGCTCTGCGTAGACTGAGACGGAATGTCGTCACTAGATATAGGCAAGGTAGCATGTTGGGTGAGGGATACCGACGGACAACTTGATATATTTGGCTGGTTTAAGGATGTGTTTCGTGCAAAATCTACAGTGCCAGGTAATGTTGTTTTGGGTGAGTGGTTAATGTAAATGACGCGCTCCTCTACACCTTCATCTTGCAAATTCCCTTGGCTACTTTGGCTGGGGGCCTGTTTTCTACTCGTTATATCATCCAAGTTCGAACGAGGATCAGCGTCGTCAGCGCAACCGCAAAGAGAGGCTTTAGGCTGGGAAATATCTGTTTTACTAACGTAGCCATGGCCGAGCTGACAAGAGGATTCTATTGCCAGGAGAAGGGAGTCTATGTCTGGAGTAGTCTGCGAGGAGGAATGAGGACTGCTGGATGGAAGGAATGCGGTTTCATAGCGTTTTCGAGCCATAAGTTCCTTGCTGGTTCCCCTCAGGTAGGCTGCTCTTCTGTTCAGCTTATACTGTTTCCGGGGCTCTGTGAAAAATTAGTATAAATATGGTGGGGTTACCATTTTGCAAATTACATGCTTCTTGTTATTGCCATTTTCAATATTCTTAACCTAATTCCATCAGTTTTTAGCCCGAGAGAAACCACAAAGTTCCCCCTTTTCCTCCCGTATGCCGAATTAAAATCTCAAATTGTAAACAATTTTATCAAATTGGTCATGAATATGAGTATAAGGGTGTGTGGCGCATTGGGGAAAGGAAAAATAATATACGGGACACTTGTAATTTATGACACGTCTCAGTGTGCCCCACTGGTAATTATTGCATGCAAAAATCCATACATTTCATCAAGTGGCTATGCGAACACTTTTCATCAGAACAATTTATGCGTTGTTTTTCTGCTCAGTTGCATCATAGTTTCCCTTTAAATTTCCACTGATGTCAAAAATTAAAATTTCGTAGAAACAACAATGGACATGTTATTGAGCAATTGATTATACCTGCTACAAATTGTTGGTTGATTTTATCTGCTCCAGCCTCCTTATCGGGATCTCCTGTGACTATAGTTACAGTTACTGGCTCTAGGTTCTCTGAAAGCACTGGGGATGGACTACTAGCATTGCTTAAGCTACTGCAGCCGGGAGAAAGCAGCCCTTCATCTTCACAAGGGCTTATGTAAGTGGGTTCCTTGATTGTATCCGAATAGTAATATGGAGCATTATAACGCTCAGCGATCTCGTTATACGGCGGCTCGATATGGTTTATGTCTTTACTTTCATTGAAACCACGAAGGTTACTGCTTGTTCCACCCGACGTGTGGTCACTTTTCCTTGAGCCAGATCCGGAGCTAGTGTCGTCTGATGCAGATGAAGCGGACCACGCACCCTGTATTACTGAATGGTTATTGTAGTGTGAAAGGGATGGATTCAAAACATGATCCACTGGATCCACATAGTCATCACTTACGGATATCTGAAATTTCAAAAAATAAATAAAAATATAATCTACCTATTTAAAACTATTGTTAATTCAATGCATCATGAGAC
The DNA here is from genome assembly GCA_034696885.1 of Lepidocyrtus paradoxus. NCBI lineage: Eukaryota > Metazoa > Arthropoda > Collembola > Entomobryomorpha > Entomobryidae > Lepidocyrtus > Lepidocyrtus paradoxus. Next base: position 4,266 of record JAQGAH010000914.1, on the reverse strand, counting down.
TATGAGATGCTGTCACAGCCATCATTTTTACTTACAAATCGATCGATGAAATTTCACTTAATTCGTAATGTAATACTATGTAATGCCCGTTTAGCAAAAGGTTTAACCGATGAAAACGCTGTATCGTTTTCTAAAGTGTGATCTTTGCTCTTCCTTTGTATCAGAATCTAATTTATTCATCATCATCTTATATACGTACTCTTTGTATTTGTTTCTATGTATTTTGACAAAAATGTTGTTAACTACATGTGGTTAAAATTATTTTTAATAAATGAGTTTATTGTTATTTTATTCCACCCTATCAACTTCTGAACCGTGTCTTTCCCACTTTCCCTTATTCCAATATTGAGGGCATTGAATGTAGCCGATTGAAGATCAGATTACAAAAGGAAATATTTTGCCAAGTTATGCAATACCGAATAATAATGTGGACGTAAATCAGGAGAATGTCAATAAAGCATGGCATTGATGGAATGTTGTAATCCTGCAATAAATGTGGAAATCAGTAACATATCTACAACCTCAGCATGTAAACAAAAGTTACTATTGTGATAAAAATCATTGTCACGAAGGTGTTCATGTGTAAATTCAAAATAGAAATGGCTTGATTAATAATTTCAACTCTCCTTTTTATAATGGCTAGTTCATTTCCGGCAATGTTTAATGAAGGGATACAAAAATACTATAATTGTTTGACTATATGGATGAAATTACCGCATTAACTTTTGCCTCTGAATTCCACAATACATTTATCTCCTACATAAAATCTCCAATCATGGTACAGATCATGACTGTATGTATGCAATAAATGCTAGGTGTTTGCTAAATCCCATTCCGTCAAAATTGCCAATATGCAAGGAACAACACATGCACGAAAGGAAACTCAGACTTACCACTTGTGTCAGTTAGCAGGAGTTAACAACAAAAATTGGAAGCTGTAATAGACGCGTCGATATCATGGTACGGAAAAGTCAACAAAGTTTGTGCAAATGGAAACGGTAATAACAAAAATTCAGTGTCAATATCAACTACACAAATCAATGTTTCCGCAGAGGGGAATGGTGATGATGGATATTTGATGCACTTCTGCAAACAAACTCATACAATCCTTTCTACCATTCCATTGTCATTCAGCTGAACATTTCAGTTTGACATTAATGGCTCGTCGTTGACAGACTTGATTGGGAAAATGTCTTTTGCACTGCACATTTAAAAAAAATTATTTAGAATCTTTGGAATTCTGCAACAAGGTTTTATTTGCAATAAGACAATCCAATTGCAGATTGATTTGAGAATAATAGTCTTCCGAGAACTACTACCATTTATTTTTCACAAAGCTTAAATTAGCGCACTATATTTGACAAAAGAAACTGGCTTTGGCACAGATCAACATAAATTTTTAACTTCTCTTCAAGCTATCAGTCATCTACGTTGGTGGGCTAAAAGTTGTCTTGGTGCTCAAACGAAATGGAAACGTCAAGCTATCTGAGATTTGGAATGGATACTGGCAGGAATAGGGTTTGCTCGTTTTATGTAATCATCCTACTTAATTAAAGATTTGCCCTATACTTCCCAATCCAAGATTCATATATAAGCTTGAGCTGAGATAGAAGCACAGAGAAGCAAAACGTCACTGGGATAGAGTTGACCATAAAATTGGACAAGCATTTGCTCACATCATCATCATCTCCTTCCTCCCATCAGCTTATCTTCTGTGATGGTGCGATGATGACTCATCCATGTGTCCTTGTACTTTTGCATCTAATTGTAATAATACATACGCAAAAGTACAGCTCACTCACAAAGGATTTGGAACGTTTGTAGTCTTGCAAGCCCAGCAGTATTTTCCAGCTATCAAAAAATCCACTGTGATTTGCACATTAAGCATGAATGCCAACAGCCAGGCTTAAATGTTTTTTTTATAGTTTGTATGACATACCATACATATATATACCACACACAGCGGAGCTTTGCAAAAACTTAAGCCATTATTTTCGAAATAATAATTTGAAGGGAAACTATTAAACGAAGCCTACAATCTGAGTGCCATGGAGTCACTGAAAATAAAAGTTTCTCCTATGCTGAACCAAGATAACGAGAGTGGCAAGAGCAAAATGCAAAAATATAACGGCAGGAATGTAAATGAGGTGATGTGCTCCGTACTCACTTGAGAAGACTACTCCTCTTAAGACAATACAATCCAAGAACTTTTCCTTTGCTTCCACTCAGATTTTTCTCCTTTGAAATTGGAACCCTGTGAGCTTTCAGATGGTCTCACTGTAGTCTGTCGTGCTACGCTATCAATAGGAAAGGGGACGACGATGAAAGGAAAGTATTGACGAATATTACGCTGTATGATAATCGGATAAAGGCTCGAGTGCAAAGCACAAGGCAAGACACCAGCGACTCCTTTATAAACTTTCACAGATAGTCTGGAAACATTGTGTGGTCTGGTTACTTCCAGTGGGGAACCAGCATCCTTTTGTGAGTTGCTACACCTCCGCACAACAATGAGTTCGATGCTGACTGATACGAGACTGGTAGAAAGTTTGTTTGTCGAGCAAAGCGTTTTACATGGCTTTCCTAGTGACATGAAGGAATTCTTCCAGTTTTATCACAGCCAACCATCCAATATTCATGTTGGGAAACATGGAGATGAACTTCCACTTTCGGAGTCTTAGCGCAGAGTAGTGGATTGAATGGACTGGGAGCTGGAGGTTGGAAGGGAAAAGGCTGAAAGGAGAAAAGATTCGGCTGATGCGATGTGGCTCAAACTATTTACGAAAATAATACGGAAGAGTGTAGCATTACACATATAATCATAATCATCATCGTCCTCATCGTCCTCATCATCATCATCGCCACAACCAAAAATTTACTTGTCTAGCGGGTCGGCTTTTCCTCGCTGGCTCTCTCACTCTGAGTCACTCTTTTTCCTCCCCGTCTTTAAGGATGAGGACGTGGAAAGAAAGGGAATGGAAAGCAGCGGGGAGAGAGGGACGACGATGTAGATCCGATTTCGGTGGTACAACTCAGTACAAACGGCAAATGAGGTTGGGAAAAGGATGGATGGTTATGGAAGGCGCAATACATTGGTTGGAAAAGTAGTAGCTCAGCTCACACAATGAATGAAGGGGAAACACGACTGCACTTGCAAAAGGGAAGAAAGTTGTCGGGCTTTTTGGGAAAGCCACATGCATGCATATGAGTCTTTACACGGGCATATCCCCATCCACTGGATTTGAGAGATTGCATGCATGCACGACCACCATTATGAATATTATGGAGTCATGGAACATTGCAGTGAATTGGGTTGGCATTGGCAGTGAACGAGCAAGCCAATGAACATGCGATATATGTCTCCACGTCGTACAATCAAGTAGTTCGTGCTGGTTGAGTGGAGAAACCTGGAACAAATACTGAAAGCCAGCAAGTACCAGCTCGGTTTTCCTTCAAAAGAAAGACAAAGCTTCTTTCAGCAAGCTGGCGAAAACTGACCGAAAAACGGAGATAATATATTCGCATGTGTTGTATGAATCTTGAGCATGGGATGGATTTTTGGCAGTTGTAATTTCAGAGATACGGCTTTTTAATATACAAGTAGACCACTTTTTATCTCCATTTGTACTCATGCACTAATATTTATCATTTTCTCCCCAAAATAAGCATATGCACTATACATAGATTCACTAGTGATTAATCTAGTTATTAAGAAGATCCACTTTGAGCAACCACTTTAGCGACAGCACAGTTCTACAAAGACTATTAATACAAAACGTACAATCCCATTCCAATTCAATTCCTCTTTATAATTACTCATAATTTAGCAATAGGGATACCCTGAAGTGAAATGAGGAAATCCTTTTTAAATATCACTCAATCCCCATTAACTTTTTCTGTCTAACTGACAAAAGAATCTGATATAGCATATGAGGCAGGATTATGGCCAATATTTACTTTGCAAAATGCTGGTAATTTCCTTCAACTTTGTAAAATGGGAGAAGGATAAAGGCAAACAAAAAAGTTGCTGGAAGCTCAGAACGTGCGTCATCCCGATCCAAAATTTAGGGAATTAGTTACAAATGGATGGGGTGAGTGCATATGCAATTGAAATTTATCCAAGCAGTCTTTCCAGCTCATGGAAAGTGAAAGTTTCTGATAGAAGGAAGCCTGCATTTTTTATCAGTCGAAATAAATCTCTGGTAAAATTGAGAGGAACGCAGCTGCGCTGCGGCCTCTCAATTTCCATATATGTGTCAGCTTATT
>JAQGAH010000913.1:0-21954 GCA_034696885.1 Lepidocyrtus paradoxus | reverse complement strand
GATTAATGATAAAACGAAAATGAACGTTCCGATTACCGCTCCGGCCTATTTATAGAAGGAAACAAATTATCAAATATAAAAATACATCTTATATGGATATGAGCACTCATGAGTTCATTTAACTGCAACTGGTTGGAAATCCCCTTGCAAAAATTTAAAAGTAGGCTATATAGGCTTTTAATTGTACTTGGCAAGATATTTTTATCATGCTGGAACAGTTCCTTTTTCCACTTTTCACTTACGTAATATTAATGTCTGGTAATATTTTAATTCCAGTAATCTTACAAGGATTACAACTACTTATTATTTGCAAGCACTTATTATATTCAAGTGCGAAATACTTGGAATTCGGAATGAGTAGGGAGGAATGAACTTTTTCTCCTGTACTTTCTCTTCCTTTTAGAATTATGAAGTAATTTTCTTGTAACTCACAATGTCTATCAGGGAGACGATTATCGTTCCTTGACGCAATGATAGCCCGCAGCACGGATGAGGCATAATGAGTGACGTATTGAGTTCCCCCTTTGCTAGTGAAAGCTGGATGTAATCTTTGCCTTTCTTTCTCGTTCCGTCCGAGTTTTCAACTGAAAAATTAAAAAAAAAACTGTTATGAGTATGACATAAGAAATGACATTGTGCGAAAATGAAGTCTGTAATGGTAATGGACAAGTAGTAACTTTCACGTGATAGTATTTCTCATATCACTTTTACTTTCACAATTTGTCATAGTCAAAATTAAAGTACCAAAAGGAGTAACGTGATTACCACACTGCCATTTGATGATATTCGCCACCTAAGTTAATCTGAAATAAGTATTTTTCTCATGAAAATGATAATAATAATAATACTCCCAAATAGTTTATTACCTTTTGGTTTTAGTCAGCTAACTATACTGGAACTGCTGGTTTCTTGACTATTTACTATTACTTAATAGTTTCCTTCTTATATTCAATGTAACAATATTTGATCTGTGATATGGAACAGCTCTCTCAAGGTTATTGATTAAGAGACTGACTCATTTCTATCATCACAAGTCAACATTGCAGAATCATTTACACAGCAATCTTCACTATCACGATGTAACAGAAATGACGCTGCGCTTGTTTGCCATCAACAGGTACTTTGTATGTATGTATTTTATTGCGTATGTCTACAATTGCTAAATACATATGTACCAGTACCTATGTTATGTATGAAAGCTGCTCTGCAGCTCTTTACTTTGAGAACAAATTATAACTTTGAGTATGCAATAAGAAGTCTAGACGGGAATCCATTGTTGTCAGCAGGTAATCCAGACAGGCTCCTCCACTTTACCTGCTTATGCTACAGATTTAAAAATATCTATTGTAGAGAAATGATACACACACGGAGAATAGACAATGTTAAGTAGTACAATCCTTTCCATCCTGGTCATATCCCATCGTCGCGACCCTATATGCATTGTCAGTCAGTACCAAATTTCAACAAAAAAAAAGGCAGATAAAATGAAAAAATGTGTAAACGATAAGGGCGTCTGTAATATTAAGAGAAATCATGTAAATGTTTTTGTTATGGGAAAACATGTTACTTCAATGAGGTAATGGCCAGACCCTTGTCGGATGTGAAGTCTACGTTGAATAAGTAAATCCAATCCCAAAGGAACGGTTTTCTAATACTTGTTTGCTCTCACATTCATCAAGCATTCATCTTGAAAATGTGCAAACACATTACATTTGATACATGTTTATATTTAAGTATAAATTCTGTACAAATATTTGAGTCTCCAGATACTAGACGTCAAAAGCTACTTGTAGGTATGTGCAGGTCGTTACGTTTTGAAGCTCCACAGTCTACATGGTAGCCTTTTTCATTATACACAAAGGGATTCGCCCTAGCTAATGTAATTCGAATTGGACAGTCTACCGGAAGTAAAGCTAATGAAAGCACTGGGTAGTTATTTATCTTTACTGACAATTATACCATGCTAACGCAATATCGTACATGCAAAAAACCTGAATAGCCAGCAGTAATTTGCACTATAATCAGTTATAGTTGCAAATAAGAATAAAAGTCGTAAAAAGTTTGTAGTTGTTTAATGAGTAAAGAGGAAATGGGTTTGGTAATTCCCTCTAGGCATTAAAATAGATTAAGTAAGTTCCTGGAAGGCTTATTTTAGAAGAGGCTATTTATAATAAATAATCGTGCGATGTAAGCTAAGCATGAAAATTCTGAGATTTACAATCATGCGCGTATTAAATTGAAATCGGGATAAATTAATTTGCAATCTTAAAATTATAGCTATACACAAAAGAAGTTGCATTGGGATCGTACACCCCCGATTTGGCTAAGGTCATTATTAAACTGTTTCGTAAGGAAGCGGATTTCGTTTTTATTGCTCTTTCCGGCTTAAATGTACAATAACCACGATTTCGATTGTTTAAGTATTATAACATGATCCATCACACATTCACAACGTGGTTTACGTATCGACTAAACAAACGATTTACGACAGGATATTGAGATTCGTCAAATAACAAGAGACGTTTAAAAATTATTCGATGGTCTGAACTTACATAATATATTATTTAAGTATAGTAGTTCATTAGCTGTCACGTTGTGTGAACAGTGGGCTGTTGTGCGTTTTGCAGAATGAAAACGGAAGATTTTCATAGATTGCTTCTGCCTGACTGTGAACATTGCTGACATTTTCGCTGAAATTAGTTACCGGTGGTGTGATGTCATCCTTCTTACAGATGTAAAAGTGATTTTCTAGTCACAGCTTCTCAATCCCTTTCTGCTCACAGTCCGTCGGGAACTCCAGCTCTGAGATGAATGCTTTCACTACCCAGAGCCCATAGATTTGGTAGAGGATTCCGATAATTGTCACAACGGCAAATTCTAATCTGTCATCAAATATCACGAAGGCAAAGATGATCACTGCTGTGGATGCCAGGAAAATCACGAGCTTTGTTCTCCACCAGATTTTACAGTAGGCAGAATCCCACTAAAGTTTAAAAAAAACAGGTAAATAATTAAAACTCCCTTTAAGGTATTCTTAATCCCCTATGCAGTATTATGAATTCTTCAAAATTATGAACTTTTTTTTTACCTTTTGTGCCCCTTTGAGCAAAATCACGGTTAGTAAAAGCTCCACCAAACATGTCAGCGTGACAAAACCAAGAACAGAGTATGTGGCAGAATCTGAACATTTACAAATATTTGGGGAGAAATGAATCATAAATGATTTTAGTCAAGACTTCGTTAACTCATCAAGAAGTTTATCTTTATATCTTATTTATTGAACTTACCTGACTCCTCGAGTAATCTGATAATTCCCTGGTAGCGATGACTCGCTATAATCGTTCCTAAACTGCCATATTCCGACAGTGGACTATATCCTCCCTTCTGGACGCTGACGCAGACCACTTGAATTACACTAGAGATTGTGCCAAATATTGATCCAATCTGTAAATAAAAAAGGACAATAAATAATTATTAGTTTATGAATAATTAGTAAACTGCCAAGCTCAAGGAGCTTTGCGTATTTTTAATTTTATTCGCAAACATACAATATTAATAATAGCTACGATGATTGTTCCATTCCTCAGCGGAAATCCACAGCACGGATGAAACATTTTGAACAGGCTTCCCAAAAATGAGAGATTTCGGTTTTGGCGGAGTTTGTTAAGAAACTAACACTTTTTGAGAGTTGAAGAGTCCACTTCCGTTCCTCAGCTCTAATTGAAACCTCGTCTCACACAATACTGTCTCTTAAACTCGACTTAATATTCATCAATATTTTTTTTTGGCTTCAATCACGTAATGATAAGATGATCCCTCTCTATAGGATTTGCATATCCGTTATTACTCCACCACTGTCACTAAAACTATCTTTTAACCAATGGAAGGGATGAAAACAGACAGGAAGAGAGTCACCCTCGTTGATGGATTCTGATTCTATCTTTGAGAATGCGAATATCACGTATATTACGCATGCTTGAATATTCAAACAAATGATTTAAAATAGATAATTTCTCATGTGCCTAGGAAGTCCACCACAGTAACAAGAAGCGTCCACATGGGCGACCAACGATTGCAAAACTGATATAACTTCACTTTTTGTGTTCCGCGATACCTACTAAAGCATTTAATTTGAGATTAAATAATCCCTATCATGTATAAAAGTAGACGAAAAGGAATTGAAGGAAAAATCAGAAAATTTTACTTTTCAATTTCATCTTTTCCTATGTAAAAAATTACTGACCATTCACTAAATTATATAATAATAACGGTATTGGGTTTACAAAATTGACTTATGATCTGATGCTAATAGCTAGTACTAAGATTATCATTAAAGTTATCATTGAATTGAAGTTGGTAGTGCACTTATCAAAGTTCATTTTTTTCCTTATAGTTTTAGCGGTACTTAGTATTTAACCTTTTGCTATAAAAGTTATTTTTTTTACTCCACGGTTTGCTGAGCAAAAAATCATGCATGAAATGAGCGAACACCTAACCCAACGTGTAATGAAATGAAAGGGTGGGCGGATGCGTAAGAGAATGAAAAAGCAATTAAAATTGTAAAAATTGGTTTAGATGTATTTGCATAATAAGTTTAAAAAGGGGATATAAATTTAATGATCGACTAAATCAGAGCATAATATAAGAAATGTGTTTTTTATGGAGCAGACGTTGGTCCTAGGTATTAATAACTTCTCAAATCAGGCTACTTTTTTTATATAACTGCATACTTCATCATACTTTCGTATACTTTGCCGTGAATGACTCATTGTTTGAAATTAAAACACGTTCCCTTACACTTTTGAAGAGACTAATATTACGATACTCTCCATCAATTATTCCCAGTTGTGTTGATTGATGTATTTTTTTCATTAACTTCTTCTACGAAAGTCATTCTTCACATCTTTATTGTAGACTGAAATGCTATGATCTGTGCTGTCGTCCTTTCATGGAGAAACAGATCACATGGAATTTGACATCAACTTAAAAACTGTGACTGTTGTTAGTTGTCTTTTATCTACATTACAGTCTGGAATCTTTTTCTTGTTTTTTTTGTTATTGGATTTATATTGTATTGCTCTTAGTAGGAATACGTTTCGGGAGTTTTTTATTAAGCACAAAAAAAGATTTTTTTAAAGTCATAATTCCAAGATACAAAATCAGTCGACGAGCTACTTGCAGGGAATTTACAAAGGCAATAAATTTTATTATGACACTGACAAGCATATATAGCATTTTTACTTGTTAACATGTGCAGCTTAGCTATAACTCGAGTTTCAGAGTGGAAATATAAAAAGTTCTTACATTCTAGTTTACACATGTTACTACTGATTAACTGAAATATAATCAAAATCATTGTGTAAGTAATTCTGTTAGTACTTCACTGCACTCATTTTAGCTTCGAATTAGTAGATATTTTGTAATAAAAGTCTTGACAAGCTGTTAGATAATCCCATTGTACTTTAAGCAAAAACATTTCATTAACACTGTGTGAACATATTGTCTTAGAGCAGATATCAGTTAAATACCCATTTTGTGGTAATTTGTAGCTGCTATAGTTAGTAGTTAGTAATACTAAGATCAGATTAGGTAGATCCACAGAAAAAATATCATATTGCATGGTTAGTTAATTCATCTAAGAACAACCTTCCTTACTAACACAGCATTACATATCATTCGAGTTGACGCCTTTGAATAAGCATGATTTAAAAAAAACAGAATTGTTTGTGGTTTAGTGGTTAAAATTCTACAGTATTATCACATGCGTGTTCTTGCACTGCCTGCAATTTTCATATCAGTTGTAAAGATGGAAATATTTTGCAATGCAGAATTCGGTATCTGAAAAAACATGTAAGTATTGCACCGTATGTGCTAAATAAAAAAGTCTGTGCGAATCTAATCTTTGTTTCATTTCGCCTAATTTTATTTTGCTATCATCTACTTTTTAATCTTATACCAGCAAGTGCTTGACACTCACAATATGTACAATAAATGGTAACAGATATTCTGATAAAATGTATGCGCACTTCCTGTTTGTATTGAAAGTGCCAGAAGATTTTTGTAAAAAATGAAGGAAGGAGACGTATAGCAAAATGAAGTAGCAGCTATAACAAATTTTAGCGATAAAAGAATTCATCACACAAAAAATTGTTATTCGTAGATGTAATTTGCAACCAATTGTTGCACACTGATGGAATGATGAATTAACAGTTAAAATTAAACTCAACAATATTGCAAGTGAGTTTTTTTGCGAGAACGTCTGAAATGGAGATATACGTACTTTATTTACAGAATGCTTAAATGTAACTGCTATTTGCGGTTTTTTTTGTCTCATAAAGTATGTACCTAATTTTAGTATGGTCTAGTATGTGAACAGGTAATATTTTTTTACGCACTATTTCTAAAGTTCATAAGCGTTAATTACATGCATTACAAGACTTGCTTACAAAATAGTCAATATTTTTTAAAGTAAATTGAATAAACATTTTAACCTTTGTATACTTGCATAAATTTACTCTAATTACTAGTTAGTTTGCACAGCATTGACCTACAGTTAAAGCCTTTAAATGTCTGAATCATTCTGCTCTCCCTCCACCTGCTGTTTATTTTTAGATTACGTCACGTCAGGCATATAAATATTATTTTAATTCAATTTCATTATTGTTTCATCTATAATTTTATTATTCTTTTATTAAACCTAAACTCATAATCATAAATCAAGATAGAGTTTTATGCTTGACATAAATCTATTACTTTGGTAAACGCATTTTACAAAAGAAGGATTCCAGAAAGAGATGAAAGAAAATGCATCTGGCCTTGTTGGAAGGTTGGGAGTATGAGAAGGTGTCTTTGAGAGAAAGTTTTCTTTTCATTTCGTTTCATCCTTCATCAGCATCAATCAACATAAACATATACTCCAGTTTTGTCAGCACAGCCAGTATTTTACCGTTAAAATTACAACATCTTCTCTGTTGTTGAAAGTTGAAACCTTAATATTTGTGTTTCTTCGTCATCTTCGTTTGTTCAAACTACAAACTGTACATTGGGATGGAAAAGTGAAATGCATAATTATACTGGGTATTGAAAATGTACTCCGTCCTTCTCTATCTTTCAGGTCTGCCCGTCAGGTTTTTGGCAAGTTCGTGGTAATAAAAGGTCACATGAAGGTCATTCTTACTGTCAATGTCCCGAGTTTATTTTTTTGTAAAAAATTGCAGTCTTTGTATAACCACAACAATACGCCTGCTAGCTCGTTTTCTTTTAATTAAACTGCATACTGTAGACAATGTGTAATTGTCTGAAAAGGTGAGACAGATACAGTGTCTGTATGCCTTCAGCAAAACACTTGAAAACCTCGAAACAAACTTATGAAAGCTTGATGTGAACAAAGACAGATGTCAAGCAGAAATATTTCAAAAACTAACTCTGGCAAGTAAATACAAGCATATCATGCAGCACACAGAGTACTTTTTGTAGGATTGCCACCATTTTCATTTGAAAAACATCAACCATTTGTTAACCATGTTTTGTTTTGCTTTCCCTAGTGAGGATACTAATCAAAAGAAAACAAAAACCAGGCCCCCCTCATTTCGGTATTTAACTATTTAAACGTGTCGTTTCCACTTGCAATTCCAAATCGCCTTTTAACAGGAACTCGCATTAGAGTAGATTTTGAGTGTTATGTCAGAGACATACTTCATTTTCTAAACATGAAAATAAGTATTGAAAATTGATACCATACTGTGTGCATTACTCTTGATCCGATATCAATTAATGGTGAAAGGTTTCAGACTGTTTGACATTACCTATCACAAATTCTTGTTCACAGGATACCATTATTTTGAGGAACCCCTGTTGATGCTTTCTCCAAGTCTCACATAATTTGATATATGTACTTTGTTATACTTAATATTTTTATGCTAAGATGTTTCAACATCTTCCGTTATGTATCCTGAGACGTATATCACCAAAAACAGAAAACAAAATCGAATTCTCTTAACTGAATTTGATAATGTTATGCTTGTACATGACTGAGTGAGTGCACTAAGTAAATATACATGCGGCTATATGTTAGGAAATCTCTGTAAAAATGCTATGTAAATCACCAAGAAGCAATACTAGATTCTGACGTTGGTACGCTAATGCTTCCATCATCAACTTAAAATTGGATGTTTGTTCCAGTTTTATTCAGTTTTCTCTAGATCGTTGCATGAAATATTTTTCTGCAATTTTCTGAAATAAATTCCTTTTTTTGCTCAAAAAGAATAACTTTCCTTTTGTTAACTTTAATACATACATATTTCAGATAGCTGAGTTGACTGAGTTGAGCTCATGACCCTTACATATTGTTGGCTGTTTCACGAAAAGTTACTCGAGTCAAATGATCCACGACTTTTCGCTGAAGCTGCATTTTCCACAAGAGGAAGACCAAGATGCACAGTGAAATTATCACGAGAATTGGGATAACAACGGCGAAGGCCGTGCTCCAAGAGGAATGTCTCGTATCTGAAATTGAAAATATGACATGATACTTCAATTATCTTTCAATTTGTATTGTCCTTGTTAAGTTCATGGAAGCTTGGAAAGTTTCGGGCTGGGAATTCTCTATAAAAATGTCAAACTACAGACATCATGTTAGAGAAAATTCAACTATTGCTTCTACAAAAATGTGAAAGAAAATGTTTTTTGTAAGAAAATATTTTTTTGAGTTATTCATCATTCACTACATGGCATTTTGCATACATCTCGTTCCAATACTTTGACGTAGTGAAAGAAACTGAATCAAAGCACAGAAAATGAGCTATCTTACCTTCAACAAAAATTCGAAATGTCTTCTTCGCTTGCCCCACCTCATTCACCGCAATACATTTGTAGGTCGCTTGTGTCTCATACGAAACCAATTTGAAAATCAGCACAGATGTGCCGTTCTCGTTCAAAATTACCATGTTTCTCGGAACCTCCTAATTTGAATAAAAATAATAATACGACAATACGAGTCATTTAGACATTTTAATGCAAATGTTCATTCGTCGGTCGCATAAAAGTCAGGCAACCATTTTTTGCAAAAACATAAAGTTCACCTCATCATTTCGCATCCACTTTATCCTTGATGGAGGTAGAGCCTTCGAAGTACATTCCAATATTTTGTCTGTCTCATTCAAGCCAAATGTCTGCTCTTCAACCAGCTCGCCAACAATGGTCGGAATTCTCGATGCTATTTCATTAGACCAGAAGGAAATTAATATAAGGAAAATTATCAAATCAAGACAGACAACCGAATAATACTACTTTTCATGGGTGAATTCACAGTTGAGTAAATATCTTCACAGAGGCATTCCGTAATCAATATAAAACTGATGTAAGATGGGAACTCGTATCTAATACAGCGTTTCCAAGAAAAGTACATTCATTCATCTTACGTTTCACCGTTAATTTTAAACTCTTTTCAATCCACTGGGTGGAATTCCAGACTGGAGCAAAGCAGACTAGCTCATCCATAGACATAGTCAGCTTCAAATATGTATTCCGTATTCCATGCAACCTGGGATCCTGTTCTGCTGAGAGGATGGCTTGAGGTAGATGGAAGGTAGTGGAAAAGAGGAAATTAAAATTCACAAGAAAAGGATAAATTAAAAATTTCACAATGTATATGTTCCAATATGGAATCTTTAATCATATATGTAGATAGATATAGGTGTTAGACCGTATATCTGTATAAAATGGATTAGTTTTGTCAATATAATGAGGGATTTATTAATACGAGTACTACTAAATTAGCAAATTCCCAACCCAACTCACAATCAAAGTAGGATAGCGACCCGTTCCTCCATTTAATAGCCCATTTAATCCCATCGGAAAAGTAAGAATGGAGAGTTTGGCAAGTTGCTGTAACCAACTGGCGGTTTTAGAAGGGAGCGGACGCGTGGATCCTCACATGAATCATGCTTTGAGGATTAATATCCTGCCAGTTGAAAACTAGATAAAAGGACAGAACAGGGATAGATTTGACTATTTTTACTATCTGCCTTCCAGAAGTTCAGATTACATATGGTTGCGAATTTGAGAAGGATGTCATATTTATATTATTCATAGGATATTGAATTATGTAGAATTGATATTGTTATTCCGTTGAACAATAAACAAGTAACGTTTGTTTTTTGGAACGCAATCCTCTTCACTTTTACTCTCCCTATTCATTCCAGATTGTATTTCATTTTTGGCTTATCTGTAATACTCTTGAAATATGTACATTTGAAGGTGAATGACCTTTTCTTAGAAAACTTTATAAATACCTGTCTTCAGATGTTCCTGCTCGGGTGTCCAAAATTCTGTATAAACATTCGTCAGCACGTCAATGCCCTCCCCTTTACACCTTGCTAGGCCAAAGTCCCTCGGGTAAAGTCTTTCAGCAACGCAGCTTCCATTCAACGACCGTTTCCTGCTACCCCCTGAAGTCTGGAGATCCAGGGATCACCAATTCAAAGTAAAAAAAATCAAATAAAAGTACTTCTTCCTCTTCCCCGAGGGTCTATGTATTGATGAATAATTTATTTTAAAATCTTCAATTCATTTCTACCGAGTACATGATAGGCTCGTACATTCGACAAGCACTCGGATTGGAACAGAAAATCAAGTGTAGTCTCGCCCGTTTAGAGCCCCCCTTTCGCCCGCAGCATATTAGCTCCTCCGTGTTTTGGTCAAAGTAGAAACGCGTTCCAGGGGAAAGCTCGGGTTGGAAACAAGTTGCTCCCTCACAAGTGGAAGTGGGTCCTTGACAGAATCAAAATTCAAAACTGTATTGACGTAGTCAACCATAAAGGTGTATCATTCAAGCCCTTTGAGTGGGAGTCACCTTTTGGTGTAGATTTAATGGAAACTTCCATCAAATCATTATCGTCCTTGTCACCCGCATAGCATCGATATCTTCCTGTAATGTCTGACATCAGATTATATTTCAATTGGAATCCAATCTTTGGATCAAAGTTATTGGGCACGAGGGTGGAAGTTGGGAAAAGCTCCACAAATTCCTGAAGCAATTCAGATTACAACTAAAAATTACACTTTAATGTACAATTTCATTAATAGTATTTACATGTTAACTTTATTTTAACAGATCTCACCCACCCCACTGAGCTCCTTGTAAAGATGAACTTCCACATTTGGATCGGACACGTAGCAGGGGAGCGTCAAATATCCGGTATTGGAAGTGCTCACTTCAATTTCCAAAAGCTTCCCCGAGAGAACCAAATACTGAGGTGAGTTCCCTTAAAATGGTTTTCCAAGGATTGCGGAGGCAAAAAATGAATTCAGTTTTAATTTTGGCATAAATGTCATCGTTCTGTAGAGTTTGGATGTTTAGAAAATCTCATATTTAGGATGGTTTAGTTTTTAGTTTGTTGGCTCCACCGGTTTGGATTCTGTTGCCTATGTTAAGCCCAAAAATGATCGATTGAAGCCTGTTTATAATTCCAAACGTTTTTAATTTAAACTTCAAACTTGCATTTAAAAAAACTTTACTAAAAAAATTATATTGTATTCAACGTAACCTGATTCACTGGGTAGATAACCCTCAAATTATTTGCAAACACCAAAAACTTGAGCTGTTTTCCATTTCAAATACTACAAAGTGGTCAAAATTAGATTTTTATTGATTTTAAGAAATGGTAAAAACGAGGGGAAAGCCCACTGTGCAATTGTTATATGCCAAGTAGAACCACGCATTAATTTTTTATAAAACTAAAAATCCAAACCTGCAATTTCCATAAAAAATTCAGATTTTGTTTTATATTTTGCCATTTTTAAGTCTATTATCAATTCACCCATATTTGACCTGTTCCTAAGATCCTAAACATCCAGCTTCTAATAATAATTTACTTTTAGTGAGTTACAACTTAAAAGGTTCAGTAACGTCATGAAAATACCTGTCCAAAAAAGATATATGCCATTAGCGAGGTGTCTCCCTTGAGGAGAAGCCCCCCGACAAATGTAGCTTCCGGTCGCCTTGTTGGATTCCATTTTGATTTCTAACGAAGCCCTGAAAACGTCGCTTTCAGGATCTGTCACACTTTTTGAATATCGAAAAGTTTTCATTTGAATTCCATGCAGGTCCTCTGTAACATACTATAATAAATGCATTCAATGAAAATAATAAAATTCATAGAAAGCTTCAAACTATAAAGCATCTGGATCCCTTTTATTTATGGAAGCAATATTTTTTTAAAAGGAAGTATCTTTTACGGCTGCATTTTGAAACACCCATTCCACCGGATATGGAGCTTGACAGTCAACCCGTATCGCCGCCACATGTTGCGAGATAATGTATTCACGACTGCCAAAACCGGATCTGGAAATGACATCCATGTCAATTTCACTCTTCCATTCGATCCCATCCCAACTTTCCTCTTCATCGTTAAAGTCAGTGTCAACTGCATCGACACTGGATATCCATTTGGATATTTGGACAGATGGGGAGGAGGTGAACGATGAGGATGGATATGAAATGTCCGTATGATACCCTAATAGCAGGAAACTTTGCAGTGCTACTAGTTTCCAATTAAGGAACAGGAAACTTTTGATAACGCAATTTATTTTATGAAACATCATCGCAATCTTTTACTTAATGAACTGTCTTAGAATTCTTTAAAAATTATTTAATTCAATTACTCAACCAGTTTTGATAAAAAAAACTTTGTTATAGATTATTTTACATCCTTTGCTTTGTAATGCTCTATACCTAAATTAAATTCGTCAAAACCTTTCAGTAATCCATTTGGATTAGGTATTGGAAGCAAAATATTATTTCATTCAATATCTGATTTGGCATAATCAGTGCAAAATCTCAGTTCATCAAGCTGGGAAATGCAGGAATTTTGTAAGGAAGCTTTTGAGGCGTCTCGCAAGATGTATTCATAAACACGTCGCAGAGCAAAGGTGTTTATGTGTGACTTATCCATCAGCGTTCGATGTTTTACATAATAGCTTGTTATGCTATGCGCCATCATGTTCATGGCATCATGATGTGCTGCCATATTTTTGGATCTTTGATTTAATGATTGATGACAGAGCATACCAACAGATAACTTTAATAAAATTTAGTAGTTCCGTTTTGATGTTATTAACTCAATGTGAATATAATTTATCTTACATTGTTGTGTCGTTCGTGTCAATCGAACGAAAAATACTTAACTAAAAGCAACTATTTTCCCTCATCCCAACCCACCTCTAAAAATAATTCCAAAGAGTCGGTTTGATTTTATTTGGTCTTTACTCCAAACTCCAACTAAACCGAAAAATCGACAGATGGATAAAGTTATGCTACGTTATGATAGGTGATTGCCGATTGGGATATCGAGCGAAGAAAACAGAATTAGAAAATTCTTGACCGCTGAAAAATTATGATAACAACGTGTTAAAATTAAACTTATATATAGGCTTCAAATTTGGATTTTCTCAGTATTTGTGAAGCCATGAGTATTGAGAATTATAAAAACCAACATGAAAAAAGCGCTTCATATGCTGAATGGTGAAACAAAGTGAGCTCCTTATTCACCTAAAAGAAAATTGGGTAGCCGTCGGGTATAAGTGGTATTGGCATTCATACAAGTGAAGTAATCCATATGCTACTTTTAGTTAGTTCTGTCTTGTCCCCTTTTTGATACCAGACACACCAGGGGACAACAGGGGATTACCACAAGTTTGGTCACACGATGAAACTAGATAAGCAACACAGTTGATCTTCAGATGCCCATCTTGATCCAGCACTATCTATATCTTACGCATATGTACATAGGATGTAGGGGTTTGTCATGAAAGAAATGTAGGTGTGTACATATGTGTATTTCAGCATAGTAAAATGGAACATGAAAAAAGGGGTTTTACTAATTTTTACCAATGATCTTGTCATTGCTGTTGCATTGATTTGGGGCAAGCCCAAGAAGCAACTCTTTCAGACAGAATGAGACATACCCAAAACATGTTATTAAAAATTATGGTATTTTTCATTGGATACAGTTTTTGACACTGATTTCTGGAGTCATTTTCCCAAAAGGTGGCATTTGACCTGCTAATTTCATTGTACAATTCAGACCCTGAATGGGTCATGCTGGCTCGCGCACGGGCATCTTGTCTGTGCTTTAATTGGGCTAAATTTTATGAAATTAACACGTCAAAGAAAACGACTCTATATCGTAACTAATTAGCGCCAAAAACTAGCCAGTAAAAATATATCATTTTCAGTAACATGTTTTGGGTAAGCTCCATTGTCTGGATTGAAAGCTGGAAAGGAATGGTATGGCATGACATGCTATATGGTATGCACCCATGTATTTACCTTCTGTATGAATCTTTCAGTGCTAAACATTGTGACGGAAATTGCATTAAAAGGATGTACCCGTTATCAGATAACAAATGTTGTGCTAAAGTTTGAAAGAGGATAATACAAATCAAATACTCAGATAATAAAATACAATTTACTTGAGTATCTTTTATTTTTTCTGCAATCATAAACTCATGTTTTGTGAATAAAAACCAGATATAGTATAACACATTTTGATTAAATAAATATTTGTTTAAATGAGTTATTATCCTCCGTATTTCCCATCGTAATATTTGCAAATGAATAAGCAAATCTGCGGCTGTGTAGACAAGAGCAAGGTGAAACGGAAAGTGAGAAAATGTAAGCAAAAAAATAGTGACGGTTTTGTTGGCGATGAAAGTACGGATAAAGAAGTTTCCGATCCAATGGTTTCCAGAAAAGAAGATAAGGGCTTGTACAAATGCATCCACTGTTTTCTAATTTATAAAACCGTTGATGGAATTATGAAACATGTAAGTTAGAATTAAAATTTTACAGAAAACGATTCCTTATAATTTTGAAAATAAATAATTTATGCATCGGAATAATTTTTCTTTTTTCTTGACTTTAAGCTTTTAACTCACTACACTACACAAGTAAAGTTCCCAAAGTTTTCTGGAATTTTGAAAACCAAAGCACGGAAAAGAAAGGAGAAAAATCTGCCAAGTTGTAAACTTATACTTGTCCGTTGTGATGATTTAAATTCAGCGTACTTGCCCATTGCACCAGTTAAAATCCAGGAAGGGGGTAGCATTACTGTGAAAACCTTTCAAACAAAAAATGGTTTGCAACCTGGAAAAGCTAATAGCTTAGTTAAGAATGCTTGCTCAAGACGATTTTCCCTCCAGCAAACCTTAGAGTGTGGCAGTACAACTGAAGTTGGGATGAAGTCTAATAAGTGCCAGTTATGCTTGAAATCATTTGGTCAATTGGGAAATTTGAAACGCCACATCCAAACTCACACCGGAGAGCGGCCCCATCCGTGTCCATTGTGCTCAAAATCATATCCACAGCGCTATCTGCTAGAAACACACATCAGAAGTCACACTGGTGAGAGACCTCATCGATGCCAGTTATGTCCAAAATCGTTTGGAGAACTAGCAAGTTTGAAAAAGCACATCCGGTCCGGACTCATACTGGTGAGAGATCTCATCGATGCCAGTTGTGCTCAAAATTGTTTGCAGATCAAGGTCATTTAAAAAGGCACATACGAACTCACACCGGTGAGCGGAGTCACCGATGCCACTTATGCTCAAAATCGTTTGGAGAACCAGGAAATTTGAAAAGACACATCCGAACTCATACTGGTGAGCGACCTCATCGATGCCAGTTGTGCTCAAAATCTTTTGGGGAATTAGAAAGTTTGAAAAAGCACATCCGAACCCACACTGGTGAGCGACCCCATCAATGCCAGTTATGCTCAAAATTCTTTGCGCAACTAGGAGATCTTAAAACTCACATCCGAACTCACACTGGTGAGCGGCCTCATCAATGCCAGTTGTGCTCAAAATCGTTTGGAGTATTAGCAAGTTTGAAAAGGCACATCCGAACTCACACTGGTGAGCGACACATTCGATGCCAGTTATGCTCAGCATCATTTGCACATCGAGAAAGCCTGAACGTTCACATCCGAACTCACACAGGTGAGCGACCTTATCAATGCCAGTTATGCTCAAAATCGTTTGCGAATCTAGGAGATCTAAAAAGACATTTTCGAAGACACACTGGTGAGCGACCCCATCAATGCCAGTTGTGCTCAAAATCATTTGGAGAACTATCAGATTTAAAAGCACACATCTTAACACATACTGGTGAGCGACCCCATCAATGTCATTTGTGCTCAAAATCGTTTGGGAAACGAGGAAATCTGAAAGCACATTTCCAAACGCACACTGGTGAGCGACCTCACAAATGCCAATTGTGTTCAAAGTCATTTGGGAGACTGAAAACTCTGGAAATGCATATCCAAACTCACACTGGTGAGCGACCACATCATTGCCAGTTATGTGCAAAATCGTTTGGAGCACTAGGAAGTTTGAAAATTCACATCCGAACCCACACCGGTGAGCGACCCTATCGATGCCGGTTATGTTCAAAATCGTTTACAAATTTAGGAAATCTTAACAGACACACCCGAACCCACACGGGTGAGCAACCTCAATAATAATAAGAAATCGACAAATTAACGAAGCTATGCCACGGTAAATTGGTTGTGATTCTGATATCGATTGAAGGGAACTTAATTTTGAAATTTGCAGACGTTCAAGAGATGTAGTAACAAAATATTTTATACTTAACATTTAATTTTCTCAGCATTTGTGCAACGATAAGCACTGACGTTATTGAAACCAACATGAAAAATGAGCTTGAATGATGTATCATATACTATACATGTTAATAAAATTTGACCTTCCTGTTTAACGGGAGACGGGATGACCGAATGTACTCCACCTTCTAAACTATGATCTATTTTTGACTGATGCATATCCGTATATATTTATAGCCGAAACAGAATTTGAAAATTTGCATGGTTCTAAAGTTATCGCGCTCACAGACGGACAAGTAGCTCGATCCACCTCAAAACCATAGTGAAGCATACAATTTTTGTAATAAGCGTTTTACTCCAAGTTTTCTAGTTCCTTCTTCCATGTTGATCCCGTAAATTGATTGGTAAATTATCTAACCCGCTCTTCACTTATAACATTTAAGACTAATTTTTGAGACTATCAATTGATAAGCAAATGAAGATATGACTTTACTGGTAATAATGGTGTGCTTACACATTATGACAAATCATGTGAATTTGATATAAATCACAGTGAATAGGGCAACGAACCCACGTTTCTCTGTTTGACTCTGATCATATCCGAGACTACCCAATAACGACAGAATTAAGATGGATAATTAATGTAATTATGTAAATGCAATAGACATTGTCCTTCAGTTTCATTCACTTTTAATATTATCAAAGGACGCAACAACTATATTCATTTTCTTAGGTTCAGCGCTTTAGTATTAAGTAGGCCTGATTGAAGACTATTGTTTCTGTCTAACAAATTTAATTAAAATGTAATATAGTGCACTGTAATTTTACTCCTAACTTATTTATAATTTGCTAGTACATATAGTTTTCAAACATCATGGTGTCTGAATTTTCTTGAAGCTATTCACATGAACACTTACAATTTTCCTATTCGAAACTTGACAACAGGAAGAGGCGGCGGTAGTCCACACGATTGTATAAGTATGTTGTAGATATTGAAACTATAATTATTCCAGTCACGAGTCAAGTTATCTAATAAATGTTTTAAATTGATTTCAAACAATTGGTTCTATTCCCTTCTTGCTTCATTTTCATTGTATAAAGCTAAAAGTTGTTTAAACTCTATTTTGGATGTTACATACATATAAGCTTAGCTCCACTTCCATGTTTTTATATGTACTAACCAAAACCATCGAAAATTTAGGAAACAATAGGCAAACTAAAACTACTAACAAAAACGAAAACTAACATTTTTTGTCTATTAGCTAATAATAAATCATCTTTTTAAGCACTTTTTAGGAAACAGGAAATTTTCAAGCATGCATAGTTCACGTTCTTCATAAGCAATTATAGCCTAGCCAATGTAAACCTTACTCCGACGCATACATAAATACTTTGCTGCTAGTTACATTAGCCCTTTAGGCAATAATTACGTTAAATTAATCAAAACATTTGTACAAATAGGAAAATTACATCACAGAAGTAAACTTGTCGCAAAAAATTTAGTTTTTCCTTCAACTGCCGATACACAGCTTGCATATAGTCCATTATTGTTGCATTACGATCAATTCTTTTACACAAGTCCTATCCAATCAGTCAGTGTGCACCAATTTATTTTTTACACATTTGCCACTGATTTACGAAGAGATTGGATTACGCCAAATTTGATTTGGGGATTACACGTTTATTTCATGTATTTATAGACAACTTTAAAGGAAAGCCACTGTTGAGCATATTTAATTCTATTTGCGGTAACAAGCTGCAAATAAATTGATGAAAAAAGGGATTGTTGTTGCCGTTGTTGGGCTGCTAGCTTGTCTCTGTCATACATACGTACTTAGCAATCACAATCAGTACAAAAGATGTTATCTTTATACAAGCTTTTGAGTGTATTAATAGGCTGCCTGCCAGAAAGTAAATTCAGGTAAATCAGTTCCGAAAATATCTTGAGCCTTTATAATTTTTTCAAGGCTCAGGCTGTGAATACAATTAAATATGGGAAATTATGGAAGCATGTAGGCATGAAGCATGCAAACGCTAATCTTTTCGTTCCTGACCTAACTAGTTTGAAGCTTTTTGTTGGAATTATTTGCTTAACTATTTTTGCAGACCAAATCAACAGCCTATGCAGAATACCGACCTATACAATGCCATAGGATTAATAGAATTTCTTTATATTTTTTATCTTTGTTCCTGTAAAAAACATTCCTTTTCTCCTTCTAGATCACGCCTTCCACTTTAACACTTTCCACAGTAAAAGTGTTCTGCTTTGGCATTGTCTGATAATAGACTGATGATGATTATGTCTATCATTTTCATAAGAATACGATTAGAAAACTCGATTTTTATTCTCAAAAGCTGAAGAATTTAAAAAAGTCAACATTAGAAAAATTCTGTACCGTTTACCTTATCATATCATATCATCATCTTTAATATACATAAGTACTTCAAGTTGATATAAAATGATTTATATCTTTTCTTAACAACTTTAACAACTTTGCATTATCACTGATAATTTATCAGTTGTTCATTAATATCTCCGTGTTATGTGTTTAGCATAGAACAAGCCATATGGTTTTTCATTTGAGTGCTTTCATCACAAAAAATAGAGCACTAAATGTTCTATCCGCCCCATATTTAGCTGCATTTTAAAAAACAATATTAAATCATAATAATATAATATCGATATTACCACTACTACTACAAACATGATGATTGCACCTCCACTTATGATTTATCTTGAAGTAACAAACTGACAAAAATGCTAAATGAATGGGCTCGTGCCGGCGCATCATAGCTTTGCTGATGATATAATTCCCTTTTAGTTCTCGATTAGCCATCTTTCTACTCAAATGAGTCGCCAAATCCCTAACCCCACCTTATACTAAAAGATCCTTACATAATTTGCTAATTTACTGCGAAAATACGTTGTTCAGTAAGTGTTTTGTTTATAAATATAGTACTTAGTCAAGATCAAGATAAGAACCAGTTTTATGTTGTAATTAGTCGATTCTACCTTGTTTTTATCTTACCTTTGGAGTGTTATCTACAGCCTATTTCTAACGTCATCATTCATTTATTATCAATTACACCCCAGAGGGATTTACTAGAACAATTCATGTTTACAACGTCCTTCTTTTCATTGATTTTTGCAAAAATTGTAAAATAGTCAAGCTAATATACATATGCCACCATAGAGCTTCACAGTACAATAACGTCCATTATGACACTTTCGCAAAACGAAATCCATAAAATGACTAAACCCTTGCAATTTCTTTTATTGTATGTGATATGCGTGGGTAGAAGAATCATACGAGGATAATTCAACATCCAACCGGTTATCAGGAAGGGAATCTCAAATACAACAGGAGGAACATCATCATCCCCATCATTACAAGCAACTCTGCAAAAAAAAAATTTCCACGCAACTTCATCAGCCACATCAACTTATATCGTCTTCATTACTTTTCATGATAGCATCAGACATCAATTTTCATGCGCTTTTTCATGCGTATCATTCGCAGTGAATGCTAATGTCAATAAGTAATCCCATGCACTTTATTATATCATCATCATTTATATTGTACTTTTATCGCTTATCATATCATGATTAAGTTGTGAAAACGTTACAATTCGCAATTATCCTGAACCTCGTAAACTTCAAGAGTGAAGCCAATTCAGTATGGTTCTGGCCTGCATCACAGATTGCAATAATAATGACATCGAAAATCATCACGAAATTCATGGTATTGTTCCAAGCATATGCAGTTATTGCACCACCACCACACTTTCACAAGTTCATTCAGATTCGCAATTTTTTATTGTAGTATATTTCTGCAAGAAATAGAAATGTTCTCATCGTCAGTCACACTCATCTCGATACATATCCTTGATGATGATATTTCGAGTACTTTGGTTCGCTCATAACGCAATATGGTAAGTAACTAAAGCACAAGCATGTTCTCTTTTAGTGTATCGATGTTGATGTTTTAAATATCATTCAAAAAATTTGTCGATTTTTTACTCATTTTGAATAAAAAAGGATGCTCAGCTACAGGGATACATGGATGTAAGCAAATTGCAGAGATGCGAACACGACTTGCACAGGTGTAAAACTACATTTTTGTTTCAATGATATAAATTAGCCACCAATTAGGTGCGCTCGTACCAAGAAAAGGATGATCGAATAGGGATCCTTTTAGGGTGAAGTTTCATCTTTTCCTTACGTACCCATTACGTGCGAATTTACGGAGAAGATTTTTAAAAATATCCAAAAAATTAAGTAGAAAAGTTGATCTAAAAATTTTCTCTAATTTAACAATTCATTTTATGCATGCATTGCGAAAAAAACGTACAGGGCTGTAGCCAATGCGGGGTAATTATGAATTGTTGGCTAAATTTAGCGAACGCCAGCACGCCAGAACTCCTTCAAAACTAGTCAGAAAGACCTTTTTTCATTAGGTTGCATACAATTTCGTCTCCTTGTTTGCATATTATGTACGAATGCACTTTGATGATACTATTATGGCTCAAAAAATTAGAAATTCACTCGTCAAAAATCAAAAAGTCAAGCATCCTCATTCACTTCTCCCCTCCTCCACTCATCCTTTGTGTCGTGACGCTGTTTTGGCTTCTTTTCCCCTTTTATGAATGCGTTGGCCTTTTATGCAGAGATGGCAAGTGGAGACAAGGTACTTTTTAGTGAAGTATCTATCACCAATTCCCTTCATCCCTTCCTCTCAATTTCAATTTGCCGTGAGTAAAATCCTCTCAGCGAATTGAGACACTTTGGCTGCTTTTCAAGCTCATTTATAGACTCAACTGTAATTTAGTTATAAAGTTATAAATACTCCACTCTGTTTCAGTAGGAAGCCAAAAAAACGGCATGAAATGAAAGAAAGGGAAAATAAAGTGGGAAAGATTCGAAAACAATTCATTTACTGCCCTTTGCCATGAGATATTTAAGTACCCCCGTGCTTACATGCTCGAAAACACTTTCATTGCGAGAATAGAACAAGGAGCATGTAGAAGCCAAAAAAGCTCACTTATATTCTACACAAAGTTTAATGATTATGAATAACTAATAAAGAAGCTATTAAAGTTAAATAACCACGCAAAATCTCGTTATATATTATATAGCGTTTTTAAATTCAATTTAAATATGAATTAATAGTTGAGAGTGAAAATCTGTTTATCTTGAATAACTTATTATTCATTTTTCCATCATTATATCATATATATAAAGTTGCTATTGAATCTGGATCTCTTCGCGCCAAAAAATTCTCAATGGTCCATATACGCACGCCATAGTTTTTAAATGGGGCTTCATTTTCGCCAA